>CM021102.1:390423267-390566921 GCA_007115665.2 Sequoiadendron giganteum | reverse complement strand
TCTTTCCTCAATAGACGTACTCTCTTTCGCGTTCCAGTCTACCTTGCCGAGTGGTTGTGAATCTACTAGACCCGTGAAGAAGGAAGAAAGAATAACTTCTCCTTCGTCTTCAGATAAGCCCTCGATGTCTTCTGACATGAATTCTGCAATCTGTGAGAGCTTGAATCTGCTATGGTTCCTTCTTCTCACTTCGAACTCATCTTCGCAGTTGACCCAAAAATCTTCTATGAAAGGTTCATGTGATGATCTTTGCTCAAGGTGAGCTGCGAAGATGCCTCTGGGGTCATAGGATGGCCTCCTGTCGATGAGGTACTTGAGATTAAATCTCACTATTTCTTGGTTTATCAACCTTGCATCAGCTGCAGTCCTGCATCTGTAGAGTCCCATTTGAAAAGGAAAGTTCGCTGCAGTCTTTTTCTTTACACGAAGGTAAGAGTGAACCTCGGCCAATTGCCTCAGGAATTCCATGAACACTACCCTATCTGAGGGGTAACGTGGCATCATGGCGGGGTGGCCATTATAGCCATACACGCGTATGTAGGTGAAAGTGGGGAATTGTGTGAACCAATCCGCCCAGTCCACCATTGCTGCCTTAGCTGCTGGTGAAATACGCACGTGCATCTCATGGTCTAGCTCGTGCACGGTGTGCATAGTAAAAAGGTCATTTATTCTTTTGAAATGTCTTTCCGCTAGAGTGAACTCCAAGCGAGGAAAGTATTCTTGTACCTTTTGCACACCCAGGGTTCCCACAGTGTTTAGTGTTCTGAAATCGCCTTGGAAGGCTATCAGGTAGACCAGGTATGAACACATGTGGAAACGTTGCTCTTCTAGAAATCCGGTGAATTGTTGGTGGAGTGTGTCACTGATCAGGGAGGCCCAGTCGTAACGTTCTTTTCTGCTGATTATCTTGCCAATAATGTAGAACATCCACGGCTGGAAGGATTTTCCCTCCTCTTGTCCAGTGACTCTGCTGAGTAGGGTGATTAGCACTCCGTACTCGTCTTTGAATTCTCCTTTACCAACCAATCTAGGCAAGCTAGTTCTCTTTGTTTTCAGCCAATGTTCAGCCATTATAAGTGAACACTTGTCCTTCAAAGCCTCAAATGCCTTTTCGCATTCTGTCACTGATATGACCTTCTTGGTAGGGCATGGTGGAATTGCAAAACAAGTCTCTATGTCCACCGGCTTCAAGCTGCAAATCACCCTCCCGTCTACTGACAGGATCTCTCTTGTTGTCGGGTTGTAATGCTTTGTGCAAGCAGTTACAAGCTCGATGCTGTGTAAGGTGATTGAAATAGATGCTGCTTGAAACAAACTGGATTCTTCAATGTTTTGCAACGTGATTTGGTTCATGCACTCCAAATCCTCAGAACTGACCTCTAGATTTTTCTGCCATAAGTCTGTGTCAGTCGTTTTCAGGTAATCATGGTATAAGACCGTTTTGGTCTTGTATTGTACCTGAGAGTACTACATTATGAAAACCTTGAATATTGACTGGGCACTTGACCCTGTTCTGACACTTTTCTGGAACTGCTAAAAATAGCCTCGCCAGGGGTAGTTTTTACAAAAAATTCTGAGACATGGGTTTTGTTAAGAATGATTTTCTAGACAAACCTAGATTGTCAGAAATTCGGAAAAATGAGTTTTTCTTTGACATGGAAAAGCCCTTTGGCAGTAGAGGGAGCAGGGGCACCACAAAGTGTTTTTTCTCGGAAAAATCTAACACATGGGTTTTGTTCGTGCTTCAAAGCTAAACAAACCCAATTTGTCTGTTTTTCAATATTATGACTTTTTTTGGAAACCCTAAAAAATAGGGGCAGCAGGGCTACTTTTTCTGGAAAAATCTACCATATGGGTTTTGTTGAAAAAGTTGTGCTGATCATACCTAGATGGCCAGATCTGTGATAATCTATCGTTTCCTGTGACATGCAAAAGAAATATAGACAGAAATAGAGGAAGTAGACAGAAGATGGATTGGAAGTTATAAACTGCCACTTTGCAATAATCTGTCTCTGGAAGCAATCTTGGGGAAAGAATGCTTTTACTGCCAATGATCTTCAAAAATATTGAAGATCCGTCCAAAACCTCTGCCAGATCTTGAAAACGTGTTCTTGGGAGCCACTTGATGTTTTATCCTTCAACCTACAAAAAGAATAATGAGGAAAGGGACGCCTAGCATGAATATAAGGTGATTAGGGTTAAGATCCACAAAGTATGGAAGATAACTCATCATTCAGGCCTGATTTGGAGTTCCAAAAGATGATTTCCACTGATTATGGAGTGTTTTTCTCTTTTTTGGCTCCAAATTTGCTAACTCAAGTCAACATTTTTGTTTGACTTTCCTTTAGGCGTCCAACCTTGAGTTTGATCATTTTTGTCTATTTTGCAAGCTGAAGTGCTCCCGTTTGATCTTCGATTCAAGTTACTCAGTTGATCTCAGGCAGTGTCCGACAATTTTGTTGTCGAGGCGGGATCAGTATGATTAGATATGCCTGGGAGAGATTAACTCAGAAAACTGAGTTTAGGTCTCCAGAAAGAAGGGCGCCTTTTCTTGAAAGGGGCGCTTTTGACAATGCCTTAGTCAATTTTCACTGACTCGTTCTTCGTTTTGACCTTTTCAGACCCTCTTTGCTTTGATCTGACGTTCTCGATGTTTGATGAATCAGATGATTCTGCTTGATGATGTGTCGGGTAGCTGGTTCAGTTTTGTTCACGATGCCTGACTTTGCAGTGGCAGCTGGCAAGTTTTGGGCCTCCAAACTAAAGGGCGCCCCTGGCCAGCAGGGGCGCTTTTAGCTTTTGCCTAGTTTTATTTTGGTTGTGGACTGCCAGCCTTTGACCTTCTTCATCGGTCGATTGATTTGTCGGAAGTTCTTGCTGATAGTCTCGCTGACGAGATAGGTCATAGCTGAGAAGGTCGTCTTGGGAGGTAGTGAAGATTCCGGCTGAATCTGGACACCTTTAGGAAAGGGCGCCTTTCCTTGAGAGGGGCGCTTTTAGCCATGCCTTAGCCATTTTCTGGCTTATCTTGGTAGTTTTTTAATTTTGGCTTTTTCTGCTTGATCTCGTCTCGTGATCGTCTGGTGTGTCTTGTGGACTTGCTGTTAGATTGATCACGTAGCCGGGAGGAAGCTGGAAAGATATCATGTATAAAGCTACAGCTTTTAGATTCATCTGATGTCTGCAACTGAGGGGCGCCCCTGGCCAGCAGGGGCGCTTTTACCTTGAAGTTTTCAGATTTGGCACTTCTGTCGCCAATGGATCCTCCATACTTCGCTGACGGTTGGTCAATGATTGTTGAATCAGATAATCTTGCTGATTGTTTCGTTGTCGAGCTAGTATGAAAGTGAAGAGGATGACTGTTTTGACACTGCCAGATGATTTGATTTGCCCTCTAAGGTTCAAGGGCGCCTTTCTTCAAGAGGGGTGCTTTTAACCACTGTAGACTATGTTTTGCCTTGGTAGACAAAACGTGCACCTTCCAGACTTAGCCAAATTTTGGCCTTTTCCGTTTTGAGAAACTCCTTCGTTGAACGTCATCATTTTCGTCCTTTTCCGCCATGGTTTCTTCATTGAAGCTTTTGAGGTTTAGCTTTCAGCACCTGGTACTGGCCAATCTGCCATTAATGGCTGCGGAGCTCCTAACTTTGTTCCTAAAAAATAGAAATAGACCCACCAGAGTAAAACATATTTTTTGATAATTCTGACTTGATCAGTGTGATTGTGAAGGCAATTAATCCTATCAGAATTATTTTCAATCATTTCCGGGAAGGTCCTATTTTTTAGGGTTTCCATAAAAATAGGGGTGTAAAACCCTAATTTTCGTTTTTTCAAAATTTTAACCATAGGTTCCTTGACAGAAACCCACAAGGATTTCGTATTTGGTTTGACCTAAAACATACTTTAGATGGCATTTTTACGTTGTTTAGCTCAATTTAAGCAGAATGCCAAAAATTTCATTTTGGGTATAACATAGGCTCCGTCTGGTGACCATGTCGGATACCTACGGCATAGGAGAACCGAGAATCTGAAGTTTCGTAGACCAGTACTTTTATTAGTTGGGTAACGGTGTCGGGACTCATTTCCTATTTCACATAAGAACTTGAAGTTCACCTTCATTATTGGGGCTCACCTATTTATTCACCTAAAACAAGACTACCTAAAAGAAATCACCTAAAACACGACAATACTTTACGGAACGGGGAAAAACATAACAACATAACGATAAAGCGAAAAATTTATCTACAATATACTCACCTCATCCCCGAAGGAATGAAATGTTTCAAGTACTGCCCACTGTAGGGCAGTGGAAAGAGCCTCCCGTCTGAATGTGAGAGAATGTAAGAATTCTCTCCTGCAACATCATGTATCAGGAACGGGCCCAACCAAAGGGAGTCAAATTTTCCGTGCATTCCTTTTGGTTCGTGTCTCTTTTCCCACAACAGGACTCTATCTCCAATCTCAAAGTCTCGTTGCCGAGCCTTCTTGTCGAAGATCTTCTTCACTCTTTGTTGGTGCCGAGTGATTTTATCAACAACTTCCACCCTCTCTTCTTGCAGTTGTGTCAGACACAAGATGCGCTTTTGGATTGGATCCTTGAACTCTTCATCTTCTATTGCAGATGCCAGCTGTAAAGCTGACAACTCCAAAGTGATGGGTAGCATCGCTTCGGTGCCGTATATGATAATAAAGGGGGAAGTGCCGATAGCTCTCTTGGGTGTGATCCTATCAGCCCAAAGAGCGTCGTATAACTTGATGTGCCAAGACCGTCGATTGGTTTCAACCATCTTGCGCACGATCGTGACTATGTTCTTATTGGATGATTCGGCTTGTCCGTTGCCTTGTGGATAGTAATCTGAAGAATGGGACAGTGTGATGCCGTAGTCAAAACAGAATTCTACTAACTCTTCTGATGAGAAGCTTGTAGCATTGTCGGTCACGATCTTTCTTGGTACTCCGAAGCGTGTGATGATGTTTTCTTTGAGGAATGTGCACACAACTTCGGAAGTAGCATTCTTCGTAGGCACGGCTTCAACCCATTTGGTAAAATAATCCGTTGCCGTAAGGACATAGACATGCCCCTTACTGGAATGTGGGTTTATCGGACCTATGAAGTCGATACCCCATTGCTGGAATGGGGCATCTATTATTACTGGCCTCAATGGAATGGCTGCTAGCTTGATTTTGCCAACAAAATGTTGGCACTGTTGACATTGTCGCACCCATTCATATGCGTCACGGAACAGAGTTGGCCAAAAGAACTGTGCTCGCAGAATTTTGAATGCTGTGACCCTTGATGAAAAGTGGCCACCGCATGCTTCGTTGTGAAATGTTTCCAACAATCGTCGTTGTTGGTCTCTACTGACGCAAAGCAGGAATGTTCCATCAAGTCCACGCTTGTATAGAACATTGCCTCGCAGCACATAGTTTTGTGCTCTTAACCTCAGGGTTCTTTTCTGCTGCTTGTCCAAGTGGTTTGGACATTCTCCATAGGTTGCGTAGTACCATAGTTCTGAGTACCACTCCTCGGCAGAATCAACCAACAAGACCATTGGAAGGTCTTCTTCAGTTTCTGTTCCTATTACGCCATCAGCCGCCTGATACTTTAGATCACCGTCTTCCGCCATGAGTTGGCATAGACCTCTCCCGCGGATGAGTTTGGTCGGCTTGATATCTAAGTCATATTCCTGGACCTTGGCGATCCAGTTGCCTCTTTTAGTCCCCATCTCCTGCTGAGTTAGGATACTTTTGACTGCAGGATCGGTGACATAGACTGTGGTGCGAGCATTTAAGATGTAGAATCTAAAATTCTTTACAGCTCTCACGACAGCATAGGCGTTCTTTTCAATCTGGGAGTAACGGGATTCGCTGTCTTTGAAACTACTGCTCATAAAAGCAATTGGCGATTCCGACTCTTCATTCAGCTTCTGGGTTAGTATGGCAGAAAGAGTGTACTCTGACGCGTAACAATAAAGAATGAATTCCTTACTGAAATCGGGCCGAACCAGCACTGGTGCCTTACTGATGGCTTCTTTAATCTTGACGAACGCCTTTTTTCCTTTGTCGGTCCATTTGAAGGCGGCCGTCTTCTTCATCATTGCTGATATATCCTTGGTCAGCTCTGAAAAGTCAGGTACAAATCTTCGAATGAAGTTTATCTTTCCGAAGAAAGAGTGCACCTGAGTAGTATTGGTTGGGAGAGATAGGTTCTTGATAGAATCCACCCGATCAGGATCGATTCGAGTTCCTTCTTTGGAGACGATATGGCCTAGTAACTTGCCTTCCGTCACCGCAAAGATAGACTTTTTTGGATTCAAGGATATGTGGTGATACCTACATCTCTCGAACACTTTCACTAAGTGTTGAAAATGATCTTGCCGCTTCCGTGAGAAAGCAGTAAGGTCGTCAAGGTAGACGACTATCACTTTGTTCTTTAGATCTCCAAACGCCAAGTCCATGGCTCGCTGAAAGGTGGCACCGGCGTTGATGAGGCCAAAGGGCATCCTCTCATAGGCGAACGTTCCCCACGGGGTGGTGAATGCTGTCTTGATTTGATCCTCCTTAGCCACCGCAATTTGATTGTACCCGGAAAAGCCATCAAGTAATGATAACATCTCCGATCCGGTAACCGTCTGCAAGGTATGCTCCATGATAGGTAAAGGATAATTGTCCTTTAATGACGATTGGTTCAGGTTCCTGAAGTCAACACAAATCCGAATTTCTCCGTTCTTTTTGCGCACAGGAACAATATTGGACACCCAGGTAGAATGATGGATTGGAAATATGATCTTGGCGTCCACCATCTTCTGTACCTCCGCGTAGATTGTATCTTGAACACGCGGGTTGTAGTGCCTCTGCTTTTGCCTAAAAGGCTTGATATCTGACTTGAGTGGAATTGTATGAGACAATTCCTTTGGCGTGAAGACTTTTAGATCTTGATAAGTCCATGCAAAGACATCCTTGTATTGTCTGAAAAGGGAGACAAAGTTGTTGCTTTCCTCCACAGTGCAACCTTTTCCCAAGTTGACAAGCCGAGGCTTACCTTCGGTGCCAATGTTGATTTGACTATACTCAGCGGATGTTTTGCTAGCTGAATCTCTTTGATTTTGCACGCGTCTATCATGCTTGTCAAATATATCCTCCAAGGATACTAGGCCCTTGGGGATGTTGTTACCTCTTAGCTGGATGACGCCGGATTCCGTTGCTTCAGAATCTTCTGCTATGGATTCTTTGAAAGGAGAGGTACTTCCTTCAAAGAATAGTTCTTTGTAATTGTCCCCCATGCAGAGGAACTCCTTGATGTCATCATCATCATCAAAGACCTGCCAATTTTCACAATTGTCGGGGACAGATGGCCTATACACGAGCTCAATAGCGAAGGCATTCTGACGGAAATCAGAATGAGGCATGAAGAGTGCAGCGGATACCGCAAGGGCATCTGCTTTGCTATTTTTCTCGCGTGGAATGTACTTGATGTTGAATGCTTCGAACCAATCAATAGCATTCCACACCCTTTGTCGGTAAGCTTGAAGGCGGCCTTTTCTGACTTGATAGCGGTCTCTGACCTGTTGTACGATCAACTCTGCGTCACCTTCAGCTTGAAGATATTTTATACCCATATCCCTTGCATTCTTGAGGCCTAGTATAAGCGCTTCATATTCTGCAGTGTTGTTCGTGTTATCGAACTGCAAGCGATAAGCAAATGGATATAAAACTCCTTCAGGAGAGGTAATGACAACTCCCGCTCCTGAGCCTGCTGTTGAGCAACTTCCATCGAATTGCATTGTCCACATCTTTGATCTTTCATTTGATGTATTCGTGGCAAATGCAACCCTCTTTTCTTCTTCGGTTACTTCAGTCAGCATGGCATATGTGCCCGGACCCGTACTTTGATGTAGCACTTGTGCTTGGGGATCCGGAGATTTCACCACTGTGAATTTTGACTTAGCCTCTGGTTCCAACTTGAAACTACCTTTCTTTAGTGGAATGGTCGCATATGACCAATCCATTTGAATCTCGCCTCCGAGATCTTTGCAAAAACTTCGGCTTAGTAACATTCCATAACTGATTGGAATGTCAGCTATGAGGATGGTCATCATGATCTTCTTCTCTGGGCAGGACGCTAGTCTTACTTGTGCGTCTTTCAATTGGCCGACTAACGGCACCGGTTTTGATTCAAGTGAATAACACTTGTCGTGAGTTTCGGTGCATGATAGTCCCAATGAGTTCATGATTTGCAAAGGCATGACGTTGTCCGATGCTCCAGAGTCGATGATGCAGTTGCTGAGCTTATAACCTCCCATATACAAAGATATGTAGAAGGGTTTTGGCTTTTCTTCCGCTGGTACGGTAGATGCTAGCAACGTAGGCTGGATGATGGCCTGCTTTTGTACTACTTTGAGAATCCGATCGATTTGATCGGGATGATCCTGGAGATACTCCAGCTGAGAGATTTGTACCTTCGTCTTCATCATAGACGTCACAATGTCAAAGTTCGTCGAAGACGGATCTTGAGGGTTTTGTGTGACGTTCTCTTGTGTAGACTTGGGATTAGAAGTGGAAGCTTCTTTTCCCTTTTCATTTGACTTCCGTCTGTCTTCTTCTTCTTTTTGTGCTTTGAAATGTTGAGCGCGAGTGAATACAGGCGTTGACATGCTTTCATGGTTGACAGCAAGAGAGTACTGACGGTAATCTTCTTCTTCTTGATTTTCGGGTTCGCTATGAAAGTATCCCGTTGCGGAGTCGCCATCGAAGTTGTCCGTTTGTGGTGAGACAACATTCGCATTTGAAGGTACTGAATTTGAGCTTGGAACTCGATCTCCGGCATATCCCATGATCTGGTCTAGCCTTTGATTCTCAGGACATGTGGATCCGGTATGTTCGTCTGTATCATGGAAACAGCAGAACATATTAGATTTCTCGGCCTCTGCTCCTCTTTGCGAAGGTCCTTGATTTCGAGGTTTGTAGTTGTTGTTGTTGTTGAAAGGTTGGAAATTATTTCTCTTTGGCTGGTACTGCTGCTGAGGCTGGTACTGCTGCTGAGGTTGGTACTGTTGCTGAGGTTGGTACTGTTGTGGTGTGGGCAGTACCTGCTGCCCTTGATTGGGTGACTGTCTTTTCAGAATAGTCACCTCATTTGCTACCTTCTGTAGCAATGGGTCTGCTGATGCTTGGACCAGTGGTCTGATAGCATCTCCCTTCATCTTTCCCGTGGTCATCATGTGATCCTCGATCTCGATAGCTTTTTCTTGTGCAGTTTGTAAGTCATCTTCGTGACTTCCTTTGATGAAAAAGGCTATCTCTGAGGGTAGGGCGTTGACGAAGCTGCTCATCAGGATCTCTTCTGATGGGTTGAGCGTGTGAGAAAGACGTGTAGCTAGGCGATTAAACCTTGCTACGAACTCTCTCATCGGTTCTGTAGGCTCCATCTTAGCGTGAGATAAACGGGCAAATAACTGGTGACTATCTTCGGCAGGTTTGAACCTTGCTAAGAATTTGTCACTCATGTCCTCCCAGTTTCTGATTGCTCCAGCTGGTAAGTGATGGAACCAATCGGAAGCATTTGCTTCAAGAGTTTCGACAAAGAGTCGAACGGCGATATCTTCATGTGGCACGGACAGAACGGAGCAAGCCGCTGTGAACGCTGATAGATGCTCGTCGGGGTGTTTAGCCCCGTCGCCAAAAAATCTTGGAAAGTGCTTTCGCGATCCCTTTGGAAGGTCATGATTGCCTTGTAAGGCCAAGGGGCCAATGTTATTACCCCATGGCAAAGGTGCTTGGCGCCTCACGGGTCTTGCATTACGGCCATTGCCGAATAGGTTATATCCGTTGTTGTAGTTGCCGTTACCGTTACCGTTGCCATTGCCATTGCCATCATTGTCGTCATTGCCGTTGTTACGGCCATTGTTACGACCATTGTTACGACCATTGCCGTTGTTGCCAATGCCGTTGTTATGGGCATTGTCATCATGGAGACGGTTGTCTGCCATTGCTTGAGCTGGAGGTTCTTGCTGGTGTTCTTCTAGGAAGTGTTCAGGAGCCTCTTCAAAGACTTGCTCAATATCGAATGCTTCTCCGATGTCTTCTTGAAAACGGGGATTATTTCTCCTCCGCACGTATACTTGGTGAGCCAGGATGCTTACTGCCACGCGGGTGGTGGTAACACTGGTCTCTCAGCTGCAAGGTCAGCCTTTCTTTCTTCCTCGTCCAGAGTAATAGCTGCGGCTCTCCACTGAGCTGGTGATGTATTCTTTTCAAAGATGAAAGTACGCAAGCTACTGATGATGTCCGTCTGCTCTCCTTCAATGAATGTAAGATCTGGTTGGAGAGTTGCTGGAGCAAGATCAGGTTGTTCAACTGGTGCCCAAGGACGCCAGATGCCCATTTCGTGTCATTAAAGCGTTAAGCTTTTCTTGAAGTTTTATGCCTCGTTGCCCCACGGTGGGCGCCAGAAAACTGTTGGCGTTTCAATTAGCACCTCTGGAGTGCTTATTGGAAACGGACAGCTATTGCAAGTGTGTTAGTACATGCTCTTCGGATTATAGAGAGGAAGATCTCTCTTTGCTGATTTTATACTGTAAAAAAGGGGTGTACTAAGATTTCCTATCTTTTTTACTCAGCGGTAGGACACAAGGGTGCATAAACCAATGCGCCGTAGCTAAGCTTTTTCTCTGGTTTCCGCAGATCTTAACTACGACTAACTAAGCTTCTAAACTATCCTACCTCCTCAAGAAAAACAGAGCATGAGGGCATAGGAGCGAAATGGTATGGTTGGATCACTTGAATCCTCCGTCTCAATGGAATATGGCCGAGGCTCTGAACCTTCGGATATATACCAAGATAGGGCTCGATACAAGCAAACACTCGTTACGGTAAACTGGATCTGAGACTTGCCAAGGAGGAGGAACCCCTATCCGAGGTATAGGCTTGGAAGCAGCTCACTGGAAACAACAAGGGACGATGGCCTTTCTAACAGGATTCCCGAGGAGGTGACGACACCTGTCCAAAGTCTAGGCTGCAAGAAAGATCATTAAACAACATCAAACGATAATGATTGATGACAAAATATCCAAGGAGGCGACGACACCTGTCCAAGGAGGAGATTGAAACAATGCACTATTTAAAAACAAGACTTTGAATAACTCAAATAATTAGATCAATCAAGCTTGCACCATCTGATTTATTCTTTAAGATTCTTCAAAGAATTACAAAGGTCGGGACAGCAAAGGCACGAAATCATGCACAATTGCGATCAACCAACGAACTCTCATCCAAGAGTGAACAGATATAAACAAGCGAACTCTGGCAACAGTGGCGCAGCAATTTTGCTAGCAAATAAAGGTTAAACAAATAAAGAACCTAAGGCTCTTATTTATAGGAACTCAAAGGAGTAGGCAACCCTAAAATCTCCTTGAGTTAACAAACAGTTCTTGCCAATCAGCAAGATATTATTCTATGTCTAAATGTAGGTGAGCAAACAGTTAACTGGAAATCTACTTCAGTTAACTGAAACTAAACAAAAGTCAAACTGGAAGTCTACCTCAGTTGACTGACACCTAACTAAAAGTGAACTTATGTTACAAATGTGTCTCCAAATAGACATCCACCTTTTGAGGAAATCTGAGATCCACAAATCGTGGGAGTCAAATAGACATCCTAGATTAGTGGGATCTGACATGCATGATCTGTGGAGATCTGGAGTCAACTTGGAAAGGGGCATCAAGTTGACTTCAGTCATCATTAATGCTATTTGGAGGGTAGGACGTCCTCCCTTGGTGCTTTACACCTCTTCACCACTGGTCAACAAAGTCTCTATCCAGTCATTGACCTCTTCGGCCTCCGGGCAATTAATGCTCTTCAAGATGACCATGTGGCGTCTAAGCATTTCTTCACCCGTCGTAAGCTGCTGATGATAGGTTATGCATTGGGCAGCTGCTTCATCTAACTGGACAGACATGGCTGCAATTTTGGCTAATTTGCAGCCATTGGGATCTTCAAGGAATGAAGATCGGATGACATCCTGGAATCGTGTCTGCACGGTTTCAAGTTCCACATATTCTCCTCCTTCCCGCTGATATTCTAACTCTGGGAAGGATATTACCAACGTTCTTGCGAAGTTGATAATATTGGCGACGAAGCGTCTATAGTCAATCAGCTCCACAGAGTTGGCATCATAGGCTCTCACCTTGTATGCCACCTGTTCTTTCCACTCAAAGAGATGGTGTTTATTTTCTGTGGTCGTAACTGATTCATATGCTTGTTGCAAATCAGCAACTGTCGCCTCCTCTCTCGGCCTCTCTTGAGCTGCCTTTATATCTGATTTCTGGATTTCTGATCGAAGTCCATGTGCTCTGTCTCTCAGCTGATATGCTTCTGTCAACACACACCGCCCTTTGACAACAAACTCATCCACTTGACGTCTCAAGTGTTTACCGTATGTAATCAACTGATGATGGTTCCTTTCAGCTGGGAGATCCAACAGTCCTTGAGGCAAAGCCGAGGAGTTTGGAGTGTCATGTATCAAACTAGAAATGTACAACTTTAGCTGACGGATTTCAGCCTTCAAGGCTGCTTTGTCTTGTCCATCTTTTGTCATCCTTTCTTTGACACTCGCCGAGGCAATTCCAAGAAGGTCTGCCTCCACCTGTCGAGTGGTCTTTCCAAGGTTCACCTTTGAAAGCGTGAAATCCTCAACCCTCACATTATGTATATCTTTGTCTTCAGGTGGGGCAGCAGTCTCTATGATGACCTCGTTCTCTGCATTCTTTTCTACATGTGTCTGCTTCTTCAACTTCTTTACCGGCATGTCTTGTGGGGCATGATGGAATTCAGAGAAGTCAAGCTGATATGAAGGCCTCTCCCTCTTTCTCCCAAGCGAGCTTTCCAGCCAGATAGAATCTCGGCTAGCATCGCTGGGAGGAGGAACATAGGTCCCCTGAATGCTAGAAGAACGAGACTGTGCCGTGGCAATGTCTCGTGGTGGCGAGTCCAAATCAATAGGACTTTGTGACCTCTGTGATGGTGGTGAAGATGGTGGCTCTGTTTCTATCACTGGCACCGCTTCTGCTACAACTTCTTCTACAATGGTTTCCGCCTCTACAGCGATTATTTCAATCACTGGTTCTTGTGTAGTTGCAGCGGTCTCAACTGTCTCAGGCAAATTGGTGGCTGTCTCCACCTGTACCTCTTGCCGGCTTGTGCTGGCAATTCCTTTTCTCCCCCATGTGCTTCCTGACATCCGCATTCCTTCTGGAGGAAAGCTCATCTTCTTCTGTCTGGGTTTCCTCCTAGACGTGGAAGGTAGTGTAGACTGAACCGCTGGCGGCTCTGATCGGGGAAGTACTACCTTCCTTGTCCTTTTACTGTCCAGGTAGAGTTGACTGTGTCGAACTACTCTACCCGTTCTTTCCTCAATAGACGTACTCTCTTTCGCGTACCAGTCTACCTTGCCGAGTGGTTGTGAATCCACTAGACCCGTGAAGAAGGAAGAAAGAATAACTTCTCCTTCGTCTTCAGATAAGCCCTCGATGTCTTCTGACATGAATTCTGCAATCTGTGAGAGCTTGAATCTGCTATGGTTCCTTCTTCTCACTTCGAACTCATCTTCGCAGTTGACCCAAAAATCTTCCATGAAAGGTTCATGTGATGATCTTTGCTCAAGGTGAGCTGCGAAGATGCCTCTGGGGTCATAGGATGGCCTCCTGTCGATGAGGTACTTGAGATTAAATCTCACTATTTCTTGGCTTATCAACCTTGCATCAGCTGCAGTTCTGCATCTGTAGAGTCCCATCTGAAGAGGAAAGTTCACTGCAGCCTTTTTCTTTACGCGAAGGTAAGAGTGAACATCGGCCAATTGCCTCAGGAATTCCATGAACACTACCCTATCTGAGGGGTAACGTGGCATCATGGCGGGGTGGCCATTATAGCCATACACGCGTATGTAGGTGAAAGTGGGGAATTGTATGAACCAATCCGCCCAGTCCACCATTGCTGCCTTAGCTGCTGGTGAAATACGCACGTGCATCTCATGGTCTAGCTCGTGCACGGTGTGCATAGTAAAAAGGTCATTTATTCTTTTGAAATGTCTTTCCGCTAGAGTGAACTCCAAGCGAGGAAAGTATTCTTGTACCTTTTGCACACCCAGGGTTCCCACAGTGTTTAATGTTCTGAAATCGCCTTGGAAGGCTATCAGGTAGACCAGGTATGAACACATGTGGAAACGGTGCTCTTCTAGAAATCCGGTGAATTGTTGGTGGAGTGTGTCACTGATCAGGGAGGCCCAGTCGTAACGTTCTTTTCTGCTGATTATCTTGCCAATAATGTAGAACATCCACGGCTGGAAGGATTTTCCCTCCTCTTGTCCAGTGACTCTGCTGAGTAGGGTGATTAGCACTCCGTACTCGTCTTTGAATTCTCCTCTACCAACTAATCTGGGCAAGCTGTTTCTCTTTGTTTTCAGCCAATGTTCAGCCATTATAAGCGAACACTTGTCTTTTGAAGCCTCGAATGCCTTTTCGCATTCTGTCACTGATATGACCTTCTTGGTAGGGCATGGTGGGATTGCAAAACAAGTCTCTATGTCTACTGGCTTCAAGCTGCAAATCACCCTCCCGTCAACTGACAGGATCTCTCTTGTAGTCGGGTTGTAATGCTTAATGCAAGCAATTACAAGCTCGATGCTTTGTAAGGTGATTGGAATAGATGCTGCTTGAAACAAACCGGATTCTTCGATGTTCTGCAATGTGATTTGATTCATGCCCTCCAAGTCTTCAGAACTGACCTCTGGATTTTTCTGCCATAAGTCTGTATCAGTCGTTTTCAGGTAATCATGGTATAAGACTGTTTTGGTCTTGTATTGTACCTGAGAGTACTGCATTCTGAAAACCTTGAATATTGACTGGGCACTTGACCCTGTTCTGACACTTTTCTGGAAATGCTAAAAATAGCCTCGCCGGGGGTAGTTTTTACGAAAAAATCTGAGACATGGGTTTTGTTAAGAATGATTTTCTAAACAGACCCAGATCGTCAGAAATTCGAAAAAACGAGTTTTTCTTTGACATGCAAGAGCCCTTCGGTGGCAGAGGCAGCAAGGGCACCAGAAAGTGATTTTTCTCGAAAAAATCTAACACATGGGTTTTGTTCGTGCTTCAGAGCCAAACAAACCCAGTTTGTCCGTTTTTCAATATTATGACTTTTTCCGGAAACCCTAAAAAATAGGGGCAGCAGGGCTACTTTTTCTGAAAAAATCTACCATGTGGGTTTTGTTGAAAAAGCTGTGCTGATCATACCCAGTTGGTCAGATCTGTGAAAATCTGTCGTTTCCTGTGACATGCAAAAGAAATATAGACAGAAGTAGAGGAAATAGACAGAAGATGGATTGGAAGTTATAAACTGCCACTTGTAATAATCTGTCTCTGGAAACAATCTTGGGAGAAGAATGCTTTTACTGCCAATTATCTTCAAAAATATTGAAGATCCGTTCAAAACCCCTGCCAGATCTTGAAAACTTGTTCTTGGGAGCTACTTGATGTTTTATCCTTCAACCTGCAAAAAGAATAATGAGGAAAAGGGACGCCTAGCATGAATATAAAGCAATTAGGGTTAAGATCCACAAAGTATGGAAGATAACTCATCATTCAGTCCTGATTTGGAGTTCTAAAAGATGATTTCCACTGATTGTGGAGTGTTTTTCTCTTTTTTGGCTCCAAATTTGCTAACTCAAGTCAACATTTCTGTTTGACTTTCCTTTAGGCGTCCAACCTTGAGTTTGATCTTTTTTGCTTATTTTGCAAGCTGAAGTGCTCCTGTTTGATCTTCGATTCAGGTTGCTCAGTTGATCTCGAGCAGTATCTGACAGTTCTGTTGTTGAGGCAGGATCAATGTGATTAGATATGCCTGGGAGAGGTTAGCTCAGAAAACTGAGTTTAGGCCTCCAGAAAGAAGGGCGCCTTTTCTTGAAAGGGGCGCTTTTGACAATGCCTTAGTCAATTTTCACTGACTCGTTCTTCGTTTTGACCTTTTCAGACCCTCTTTGCTTTGATCTGACGTTCCCGATGTTTGATGAATCAGATGATTCTGCTTGATGATGTGTCGGGTAGCTGGTTCAGTCTTGTTCACGATGCCTGACTTTGCAGTGGCAGCTGGCAAGTTTTGGGCCTCCAAACTAAAGGGCGCCCCTGGCCAGCAGGGGCGCTTTTAGCTTTTGCCTAGTTTTATCTTGGTTGTGGACTGCCAGCCTTTGACCTTCTTCATCAGTCGATTGATTTGTCGGAAGTTCTTGCTGATAGTCTCGCTGACGAGATAGGTCATAGCTGAGAAGGTCGTCTTGGGAGGTAGTGAAGATTCCGGCTGAATCTGGACACCTTTAGGAAAGGGCGCCTTTCCTTGAGAGGGGCGCTTTTAGCCATGCCTTAGCCATTTTCTGGCTTATCTTTCCAGTTTTTCAAATTTGGCTTTTTCTGCTTGATCTCGTCTCGTGATCGTCTGGTGTGTCTTGTGGACTTGCTGTTAGATTGATCACGTAGCCGGGAGGAAGCTGGAAAGATATCATGTATAAAGCTACAGCTCTTGGATTCATCTAATGTCTGCAACTGAGGGGCGCCCCTGGCCAGCAAGGGCGCTTTTACCTTGAAGCTTTCAGATTTGGCACTTCTGTCGTCAATGGATCCTCCATACTTCGCTGACGGTCGGTCAATGATTGCTGAATCAGATAATCTTGCTGATTGTTTCGTTGTCGAGCTAGTATGAAAGTGAAGAGGACGACTGTTTTGACACTGCCAGATGTTTTGATTTGCCCTCTGAGGTTCAAGGGCGCCTTTCTTCAAGAGGGGCGCTTTTAGCCACTGTAGACTGTGTTTTGCCTTGGTAGACAAAACGTGCACCTTCCAGACTTAGCCAAATTTTGGCCTTTTTCGTTTTGAGAATCTCCTTCGTTGAACGTCATCATTTTTATCTTTTTCCGCCATGGTTTCTTCGTTGAAGCTTTTGAGGTTTAGCTTTCAGCACCTGGTACTGGCCAATCTGCCATTAATGGCTGCGGAGCTCCTAACTTTGTTCCTGAAAAATAGAAATAGACCCACCAGAGTAAAACATATTTTTTGATAATTCTGACTTGATCAGTGTGATCGTGAAGGCAATTAAGCCTATCAGAATTATTTTCAATCATTTCCGGGAAGGTCCTATTTTTTAGGGTTTCCACAAAAATAGGGGTGTAAAACCCTAATTTTTCGTTTTTTCAAAATTTTAACCATAGGTTCCTTGACAGAAACCCACAAGGATTTCATATTTGGTTTGACCTAAAACATACTTTAGATGGCATTTTTACGTTGTTTAGCTCAATTTAAGCAGAATGCCAAAAATTTCATTTTGGGTATAACATAAGTCTATTCAGCCAAGCAAATTATTGTGCCACCTTGCCTTCACGTTGTGAATCTGTACCCGGCTTATTGTATAAAACCATTCCTGCTCCTTTTCCTCATGCTCTGTTTACTTGAGGAAATTGGATAGATTAAAGTATTTAGTTTTAGTTGTAGTTAAGACCTGCAAAACCAGAGAAAAACCTTTGCTGCAACGTCCTTGGTTTCCTTAACCTTGTGCCTCTCCCAGCTGAGTCGAAAAAGATAGGTTTAGATTACTTTACTTTCAAAACGGATACCAGCAAAAGAGGGAGCTTCCCCTCCTAATTTGAAGAGCACTCATCATGTTGTATGCATAGCTGTTCGTTTTGTACTTACACTCTATAGGTGTTAGTTATTAAGTCAACAGGTAGCAGCAAAGAAAAGAACTTCCCCCTAGGACAAAAGTGAACTGTATTTGGGGATTTGTAATCAAATTTTTAAAATCCTTAATGTTTCTGTTGGCAGTATTGTGTGATGACAGATTGGTATTATACAAAGTTCATGTGTAATTAATGCAATTTTCTGTCTCATAACTGTATGGAAGAGGACAATATTTAAGAATGAGCTTTTCAGGTTTTATGGAGGTCAATTGTTGCTGAACTGATGATAGTGTGGCAATAGCAAGTGATGTCAGTAGTTTGTAAGTGTTTATTTGTGTCCTTAAGTGCCATAAGTACTGTTGATATCAGTAGAGTTCGCCTTGATATATTTTGCTAAATTTTGAACTCATATAGTACTTTAGACCGGTAAATTTTGTTTTATTTGCTGCTGTAGAATTTTAGTCATATTTGTTGCTAAAGAACTCTACTTGGTTTACATGCTGATATGAAAATTAGTTTGTGTAACTATTTTCTTCCTCGTCAGTAGTTTGTAAATTGGATTTATGGGTCAGATTACTGGTGTAATTGACACAGAGATCTACAGGTCAGCGTATGGGCACAATTATTAATGGATAGGCCTACAAGTCAGCCTATGGAATATAAGCTTTTGCATTTTATTGTTTATTTGTTAATTGAGGATGGTTGGAGGTGACAAGCTGGTCAATAGGATTTGCAAATAGTGTCAAGGTTTATCTTCTAAGATGCATGTATGTATGAGCAGGTAGGGGTAAGGCAATTTGTAACAACTCATTAAAAAAGCATGAGGGTATTTTGTATTTACTAATAGATGAAGTAATTTAAATTGACTAAAGCCAGCAGGATTGCGGATTGCTGATGTTACTCTGTTTGTCCTTTGTGGAAACCATATTGTATTTCCTTGCTCAAGGTTAACAATACAAGTTTGAAAAACTAGAAAAGTCTAAAGCTTGCAGAAGGAATTTCAGGAGTGTAGATGCTAGAAACAGATTGGAAAGTCCTATTGTAGTACATAGATTGTTAGTCCATTTTAACAAATTTTCCTTTTGTCAAAATCTACAAGAAAATAGAAGACATAATATTATAATCAGTGCATAGAAGCAATTAAACAAAAACATAGACTGCAAAAACGATCTAGCATGTATTGAGACACAGAATCAAAATTTGACACAAATCCACCAATTATGCATAATATATAGACTAACAGATCCAATTTCTTACAAAACTAAGTATCCTCTGAATTTAACCAGGACCAAGATTGCAAAAGTAATAGAGCATGAAATGCTTTCACTCTTATTGCATATAATTGTACTAAATTTAATATATATGTCCCTGGATGCCCTTTCAGCTTCTGTGAAAAGGAGAAAATGCCCATGCATGGGGAGTTGTCTCCAAGACTGTAGAACACAGTTTCCGCACTGTGGTCATGTAAAAATGAGTAAGCTCCTTAATCCTTAAGTTATATGTGTTTATCAAAACATTTAAGAAACCATTTATAATACTTATTGAGGTTTACTATGCTTACCAATCACTTTAAATGCATAAAGATGGATATGTATTTGACATTGTTAAATATAAAAGGTAAGAGGTAGTTTTTTAGGTCACCAACAAGTGAGACACCAATTTAGTGTATGAGACCCCCCTTTGTAAGCATTCCACAAGGGTATTGTTTTTTTAAATTTTATCTTATATTGGTTTGAGATGTACTATCCTACCCCACTCTGGAAATGAGCATGTGACCTCCATTATGGAGTCCTCATGCCATTGCTATTAGACCAACTCAGGCAGTATAATTGAAACAAAATGCAATAAGTTATTTTTCTTGTTTATATTAAGATTCAGGAAGTATTTTTTAGTGGTTTATTGTCTTTTCTTTTAAGATGATCTACCTTTAAATGTATTTTGAAATTCCTTACATGCAAGGGTTGTGCTCTGCCATGTGAATGCCGTTCTCTTCTTGATTTCTCATGTTTTAGTAAGCAATTTCAGTATTGCAAGCTCTTTTAGCAGTTTCATTTTCTTGAATTATCTAATAGTCTTTTTGAGTTGCGCAGATGTTTTCTTGTCTTTTTATATATAACTAGTTACCTTCCCACTAACCATTTGTTGATTTGTTAGCATACATGAGTGCTTTTTATTTCATTTATTTTTCTCCAGGTGCAACAAACTAATGAACTTCTATGAGATCTGCCATGTAATCTGGATGAAATGTAATTTTGGAGACTAATTCAAATTGTTAAGCAGAGTCATTGTAGCTTGAGTTTTTCTTAATGTTGTTAATAAGGAGAGGTAAAATTTATTAAAAACTATTTACTTAAGATCTAAATTCTTCAGTATTGACGCTGTCTTGCATTCCTTGTAGGTGGAGTCATTGTAGCTTGAGTTTTTCTTAATGTTGTTAATAAGGAGAGGTAAAATTTATTAAAAACTATTTACTTAAGATCTAAATTCTTCAGTATTGACGCTGTCTTGCACTCTTTGTAGGTGGTAGTTGTACTCCCTGGACAGAGTACCATCGACAGTTTGAAAATCCCAAGACCAATCAAGGATGTACTTAAGGGGCTAGATTGGCTGCGCAGTCTTATTGTTTAACAGCTCATTTATCTCATCATATGCTTTTCTTGTCTTGTACAGTGCTCTTTTCTTATATCTTATCATTCAACTATGACTACTACACAATATTTTCTTGCACAAGGGGGAAAAAAAAAATTGGTCTGAAGATCTAAGAAATGACTTGATTATTTGGCCTCTGTATAACATGAATCCTATTTCTTCCCATGATCCAACCGAGATAAGTTCAAGCCAGTTTATTGTATTTGTTCTAGGAAAAAACCTATAAGAATCGTTTCTTTCTTTTGCTTTATCATATTCAAGATATATATGGTTTTATGTATACTAATGTTTCATAAGATCTTTGGAATGACATAATTGCATTTACACATTTCGTTGGTATGTCCAATCTAGGCTCCAAAAGTTGTTTATACAATTCAACTTGAATCGTTTTACAGACGATCTACCCCTATCAACTTGACTCTTTGTAGATGTCCTACCCCTTAATGAAGAGAGTCTATATTCTTAATATTAGATGTGGGAAGAACATACATGTCTGATAACCAAAATCTCCTGCCATATAAAGTATAAACGTAAACTTTGATACATGTTATTCGTTTTCTGTAGTTTGGATTTTTTTTCTTTTCTCAATTCTAAATATAACTATTCCAATTCAATCCTAAAGCAGAGTTTCATTGTTATCCATATGCTATATGATGTTTATGATGATCAACTATATACTATGGAACTTAATTAGCATGATGATTGACCATAAACTATAGAACCTAATTAACATCTATGTACTATTTGCCCTTTAATTCTTGAAGACAATATAAACACTACAAAGACATGCAACAAATCTAATTTGCGTAACATATTCTGAGCATGTTAATTGGAAAATAGAGCACACTTGTAGCAAAGGATAATCTTTCAACATGGTTGAGAGTGTGTATGATCATGAAGTTGAGACCAATATGATCACGGTATTGGTGTTTTGAAGTTCAAGTCGCAATGTGAGGAATTTCTACAAGCAAGCACTCTCTATTCTTGGTGGAGATGCAAAACAAAATTTCTGGTTTTCATATTTACTTATGACAAGAGTTATGTTGTTTGGTGTGGATTTACATGTACAAGCAATATTTGATGGTTGCGAGGGAGAGTGGAAGAGTTTTTTTTTTTCTATGTTCCATGGCTTTCGGGGATGGGGACAGTGGGATGGCAGAGATGTGTTTTGGGGATGGCAGTCTGGAGGCCTTTTTTTTGAGACACATAGATAGATAGATAGATAGATAGAGAGAGAGAGAGAGAGAGAGAGAGGGGTTTCTGTAAGTTCAACTAATATTGTGTTAACATGACATCAAAATTCAGACAGTGACAGCAGGAGTAAATATATCGTGACAAGTGTATAACAGCAATAAAATTAATGATGACAGCAGTGACAATACTATAACAGTAATAAATATATCGTGATTCAGATTTATACTAATGATAAGTTATATAACAGTTAACAATACTTCTTAAATGTCATGAAGGAATTTTAAAACAGTTATATAAGTTTTTCAGGTTCATGAAAGAATTTAGAAACAATATTTTTTAATGTCATGAAAGTTTTTTTAGATTTTTTGTTTTAACATTATAAAAAGTTGCCTTGCCATCAGGGATGTCTGCTGTTCCAAGGATGGCCAAGAGATGTCTAAGACGTTTGTTACACCCCATTGTTTGAAACCATGTTATTTCCACATAACCTTTATGGGTGACTAAGCTTATAATGCATGACTATGTTTTTAATAGATTTTGATGGATAAATGAGATTTATGAACATGTATTATGATATGATTGCTTTTTAATGTTTAAATGATGAATATGCAATATGATGAATATGATTTTCTTGTTATTGGTTAACTTTGTTGATGTTGAACTAAGTTGGATGCAGGAAATGATCAAACCCTTCAGTAGGAGAGGGAGAGTATCACCTAGGAGAAGGAATTGGCATGGATTGTCATAATCATTTGAGTATCTGCACACACGTACTGCACTGGATAGAGTAACCATGTTGAGTCAATGTTGGTATGTGTTGAGTCGCATTGTTATCCTTTTTGATTGATAGGCATGTTAGGGATTGTTGCTTATGATTCCTTTGTGATTGTCTAGTCAATTTGTGTAACGTCCCCTTTTCTAGCTCACATTGTATGATGTTGTCGTTAGCCTATTGCTCCTTGGTTACGTAGGCTAATCAGGGCTTTCAAGGAATCTTGAGGATTTTTGGCCTAGGCAATTTTTGTTGCAGGTCAATCCAGGGTGTTTGGAGGTAGTTTGGGTATACTTACTATTTTTAGTAAGTCATTAATGCTATTAATAGTGATTCATCATGCGGGCCGTGATCTCTAGTAGCAGTGTCTTTTCAATGGAAAATTGGTTATTATTGTCAGATGATTTCAGCTCCATTGGTTTAATTCATCTCTGCATTAATAAAGTTTAAATTATAAAGTTAAATTCAATTATATAACTTTATTAATGTGAGTCTAAAGTTAAGTGGGGAAATGAATAGTAAAAGGGGCTCCTTATTTTAAAATACATGAGACATCAAAAAGGCAAAAAAGGGAGTTAATGTTTTATCCCACATTGGTTAAAAGTGTGAATGAGCTCTTATGAGAAGTTCATAAAAGTTTTGCAAGGGCTCACTTTCAGCCATGCTTGGTTTATGCTTGATTGTTATTTTATCTTGGAGAATTTTGGGAATCTTTGGCTTTCAATAGGTTTAAGGACGTAAACCATCGAGCTTGGAGGCGGTGGACGGAAACCCATTGTTTGTTGGAGATATTACTTAGGTGTCTCACTTTGTGCTTCAAATTCATACTTCTAGTTATCCAATTTGAGTGTAAGTTTTGTGGCCACGATTGGATATTTTTGTTGTTGTTCTACTAAAGATTTTAAGGCAATATTCATATTTAATTTCAAATTTCCATTTCAATTTGATATGATATGATTTTCAGTATAATTTGTTGAATAAATAGAAATCAGTTTGCATGCAAATTGTTTGTTAATTTTTTTGTGGAACATTTGGAACATTTGGGGCAAATATCCATAGGGGTTGTTTCAATGGTATCAAAGTTGGTTTTTCCTGCTAGCCTGTGAGGTTGAAGTACAGTGTGTTTGCCTAGTATGAAGAATTTCTCGTGTGGTTCAATCAATTGAAGTTTTCATAAATAAAATTGTGTAGTTTGAGATGACCTTCACACATTGAATTTCCAACTGAGAATTATTTTGGAATCAGTGAACCGATTATGAAAGAGGCTATTTTCAGAAGCAGACAATTCAAAAAAAAGACGAATTTGGAGTTTTGGCGTAGTCAAGACAAGTATTGAGTTTATTTGTTATTTACACCGAAGGCGTATCCAATTTGAAGTGAGCCCGACTCACTTTATCCATCCACGGTGAAGCACATTCCACAGGGGCTGGGAGACCCTTGGTTTCATCTGGACGGTTGCTCATCTTCTGCAGCCAAAGACGAGCTAAGTTTGACCATCGACGACTATCTCCAGCAGCCCGCCATAGGGATTGTGATGACTATTGCTATTCATCATCCTGTTGAGCGGATTGCCCAGCTCGGCCGGACCAAAACTTTGAATCTCTTCGGAGTTAAAAGAGCTTCTCGTTGGCATAACGGGCTTGAGAGGTTGTTGTACAAACCCCATGCCATAATGGGGATCCTCATGAAAGCCATTATTACTATTATATACATTAGCATAGCTCCGGGCCTCTATGCTTGGCTGCAGAAACGGAAAGGACTGAGAGCCATTATGATATATAGGAACCCCTCTTATGGGGCTATTGCTTCTGTTGCTGTGGCTGTTGATGACGTTGTTGTTGGGTTGAAGCTCCAACAGTGAAAGCATTGTGTGCAGGCGTTGATGTCTTTCCTCCTCAAATCTGCTACAAAGCTCCACTGGGGAGCTACAGTTAGCCAAAGCCAAGTCTACGACAACATCACCTCTTCTCTCGCTTGCGCCGCTAGAATTCGTGGAACCCTCACTTAGATTGTCGTTTGACTTAAATGACCTCCGCCACAAATCAAACCCAATGTCATGCTCTGTGCTGCTTGAAGTCGATCATGTGGGCTTGCTGTTGTTGTTTGGGACTTATGTGCAGAGATAAATCTGGCACATCCCCCTCCTCCTCCTCCTCCTCTCTTGGCCGCATCCTTGCTCTATTATGCCTGCTTTTTTAGATCCCTTCTTACTCCCCACTGAACCACCCCACCCAATTAATCAAAATCCTATCTTTTAAATCCCTCCTCCTCCTCCCCCTCCCCCTCCTGCTTGGCAGCAGACCCGTAATGGAGGAGGCAGCTTGCTCAGGTCATTAGCATTAGAGGATTTGGGGAAACTCTTGAATCCTAAGCTATAACAACAACACAACAAACAAAATGATGGCAATAGTTTCCAGCCACAGGAAAAGCGGCAGAAACCCAAACACTGTTGCTCAAATTGCAAACATGGGAACAAAAATAATTTGATTTTCACATCAAATCAATACTTCACCAACTGAACTTAATCCAATGGATATCATAAATCAATAAGCCCAATGCCAACAGACTGCAAAATTCTATTATATTTAACCACCCAGCCAAGAAACCTCAGAGAGCTTACAACACAAACGACAACTTGCAAGAACCCAGTCACAGAGAGACAGAGAGCTGAAAGCAGTTGGGCTGAGGAAGGGATTCTCTCCAATGTCTTTTACAGACCAAGTTACTGATAACACGCAACCTAACAAGACACAGGCGCAGGCAGCAACAACAATAGAAAGGGCAGAGCAGATAACGGTTAAGGATCCTTTCATTTTGGGGTTTTTTTCTGTGTTTTATTTGGATGCTTCTTTGTTCTGCATTGAAGAAGTATGTTCCTATTTAACCTTAATAAGATCTAATTTATGGTATCAAGAGTCAGTCCCTGTTCATGTTTTGTGCACCAATACTTGCACCATATTATAGGTTGGAGTTCTAACTGAGGAGCCTTTCCCTATGCTTGCATTGGACCAAATTTGTCCATTGGCTTCTGACAATATTGGGAAATGATTCGGATCCAAAAATTATTTGATTAAAATTTGCATTCAAAGGAAGGAAAACATTTCACAGACAAGCTTGGTTCAAATGGTATTGGAAGGGGAAACAGAGAGGATAATCTCAGAATATGAGAGGCCTGCAAAGTATCCTTGATTACTTCCAATATGTTGATATCGGAACTAAAAATTCCAGTTATTTGGAGGTAATTCCTAAATCAACATTTGTAGAAAAGCGATAGATAATTATTACAGGTTTACACAGGTTTGAGAACATATAAGGAAAGGGTTATATGTGAATGCACAACTAGAATTATTGAGGTGCATATTAAGCACTTAAATTTAGTCAGTCAAGCTTTGTTTATATAGGATGGGCAGATTGGGAAATAATATATGCATATTACCTCACGCACTCTTGTAAATACTAGCTATAGTTGTGAGCCATTTTGGCTTGAATGTCTGGGATTTACTTTTGACCAAAACTGAACCAGTTGATAAATTCATACAAGCAAAACTAATTACAAATTTTATAACAAACCCACAAAAAAATAGAATTAGAAAACCATCTCTACCTAATTTCATAATTTAGGGAAAAATGAGCAGTAAGAAATGTGAGTCTTGCAACCACCATAGCTCCTAATTGTTTCCTCTATGAATTTTTTGTAGTCCTCTTTGGAAACATTGGCAGCAATTACATGAACATCGGGAGCACCAATGGAGGTGGACTTATTAGCAACAACCTTAAGTTGGTCTTCTCTTCTGGCAACTAGCACCAAATTTTCTCCTTTCTTAGCATATTGATAAGCCATTCGCTGCCATAAAACAAAGCATACACTCAATACATCTCAGATTTTACAAAACAATTGAACATTGCACACTGGACTTTCTTCAAAACGCATACTTCTCCAATTCCAGAAGATAAACCAATGATTAGAACCACTTTGCCCTGCATATTCTTAGAAAATTTGAAATGGTAAAGCCACCCACATATCTTCATTAATGCCAATGTCAAGAAGAAAATTGCCAATGGAGGAAATGTTAAATTCGGAAACATCTGTATCAAATCAATCTTTCTAATCAATTTCAAAAATTGCACAGAATAGTTTGGACTCTAAGTGCTACCCCTCTGTTTTGAGCATTGTCTCGTTATAAGCAAATGGGATATACATTTGGAAGACACGTGTAAGTGTGCATTGACAGATATTCCATGGACCATCATCTCCTTATTATTTGCATGGGGAGCTTTGTGAGCGCCACATTAATTGGAAAAAATATTGCAGCGTTATTTGGTTTATAAGGAAGCAAGGTATTATGCATAAGTATTTAAATCAGAATGCTAGAATTAATGAATATATCATGTTGCATTTTCAAGTCATATAATTGTAAATCTAAAATTAATCACAAAAATATATGTATAGATGAATGGTTCAATTTATTCACTCGATAAAATTGTATTATAGGAGGTATGAAAGATCATTTAGTTAAAATTTTGGTTTTGTTTTGTTTGTTTTTTGTTTTTTTATACATATATTTGTGCATTTTGATCCATCTTGGACTTCACAATTCTCAAGTCCACCCAATAGCTTCACATTTAAAATAAAAAAACCCCAGTTTAGTCATTTTTTCGTAGATTGACAATTTCCTTTTCTCTCGTATAACATCATTTGAACTCGTCAATTATTCACAATTAAGATATTTTACATCAAAATAAATTGAAAATAATTTTTAAATATCTTGTTCAATACAGATCGTGATCTACTCTTTTAAAAAATAAATTAAAACATTTTAAATATAAAAATTTAACATTTATTTAAAAAATAAGATTATATTTAAATTTTATTTTTTATTCAATATATATTATATTTATTTTATTTTTTCATGTATAATTTTCAATATTTAATTATATTTTAAAAATTATATAAAATATTACTAAAATTTAATAAAAAATAAAAATTTTAATTTAATTTAAAATATATATAACTATCTAGTATAAAAAATATTTATTTTTTTTAAAAATTGTTTTCATTAAATTAACTTAAATATTAAAATTTGGATATCTTTAATATAAATTTATAGTAGAAATTTTGATAAAAATAAGTTTTTTATTTATAATTTTTAAATTTGATTATCAAATTATATATATATAACATTTTAAACTCATTTTGTTAAAAAGATAAGACATGACTAATATTAAAGATAAGATAAGATGATATTATAAATGGAATAAATCATATTAATTTCATAGTTAAAAAGATAATTCTATGAAGCTTTAAATATACATATATATTAATCTTTAAATCTTTATTTTAAATAAATTATATTATATTTTATAAATTTATACATTAAATTTTAATATTTAAGTAATACTAGAATATAAGAGGTTTATTATTGATTATTATTTTTAGATTATAATATTGATTAAAGATATATAATTATATTTATAAGATTTAAATTCAATAATGAATTTAAAAAATATTAAATCAATCAAAATTGTTTCTATTATCCAAAATACTAAATAAATAAAGTATAAAATATTATAATATAATATTTAAAATGTTAATTTTTTATAATTAAAAATTGATCTTTTAAAAATGTAAGTAAGTTTTTTAATTAAAACTAAATATTTGTTTCTCGAGAATATTAACATAACTAAATATATTGATTAAAATCTATTATCCAAAATACAATGAATACAATTGAAGGAACATGAATTATTGATAATGTAATTTTGTATGTATAATATATTTTTAAAAAAATTAAAATATATATATAGTTTTTAAATTAGAAATATATTGAATGTATTCAACTATCAAAGTATGAAACTTTAAAAAACAAAAAAACATTTTATTAAAAAAAAATTATATTAAGAAAATTTTAAAATTTGAAGATTTACCTAAAATCTTTTAGATTAAAGATTTTAAATTTTATTCTAAAAAATCAAACAAACATTAGAATTTATATTAATTTTATATTAAAAATGTTTAAAATTTAAAGATTTACCTACATAATTTATATTAAAGATATCAATTTAAGTTAATTTAATAGATATAATTGGTTTATAATATTATGTTTTTTGGTTTATTGGAAAGAATTTAAGTTTTTTATTATGGATTGATTTAAATAAAAATAATATGTTTTCTCTATTAGTCATTTGGGTTAAATATAATTTTTTAAAGTTCTTCAATTGCAATGAATTGCAGAACATAATATTAATTAAAAATATGAAAATTTTATAACTTCCTCCACATAGATTTTTCTTGTATTGGAAAATGTATCATAAAAGAAAAATGAAAATTATAGTCAAGATCCTTTTAACATTATGACATCTTGTTTTATTTTTTATTTTAAAATAATTGTCTTCATTTATTTGAAAAAGTTATTTTGTTTTTAAAATTTATTATTCTTATTATAAATAATTTAAGATTTTATACTTATTATTATAGTTTTATATAATGAAAAATAGATCAAAATTTATCCTAATTGACTTTCCACACTTCTTCGGCTGCTGCTTTAATCTATTCACAGTATAAGATATTAGGCGTGAGTGGTTGAGTTCTGAGGGCGAGAGTAAATGGTAAGGGGATTGATGAAAGATAAGGAATTAAAAAGCTCACCAGATGTAGTTGGATTGAAGGCCATAAGATGGTATGTGCTTCTTGTGTAGGAAGTCACAGTAAATCTATGCAAAGTTGGAGAATTTGGCTTGGGAGATGAAGTTAGCAAGGTAGGGATTTCCTTTGTGTTGGTCACAAAAGTTTTATTTTATATAACTAATATTAACTGAGGTCCTTTACACATCGGATAATATTGGTGAGATATTTCATAATTATTTTTTTGCTTTTATGATATATAAATAAATCAAGGGGTTGAGGTTTAAGTATTAATGGAATTATAATTATAATATATTATATTTTATTTAAAAATAACAAAAGTTAGATTTTCAATTTATAGAGTAATGTATTATAAAAATTGTATATTACAATTTTAAATACATATCATAAGACAACTTAAATATGCATAATGGTTTTTTAGATATTAATGATGATTTTGATTTCCATGTAGATTTTGATTTTTATGTAGTGTATCCATACAATTATTCCGTGTAACCCATTGCACACCTAAAGTGCAATAGCTAGTTTATTATACGAAGACGAATTTCCTAGAAGGAAATCGTGGGCAGTTTAAGAATAGTGGAGCTGCGTATTACATCTGTTTATTTCGATTTTCAAGAGAATACGTCACTTTTGGATAAGACGAGTTTCCTGGAAGGACGTCTTGGCAGAACAAGACAAGGATAGAGAGATAAAGACAAAAGAAAAGGAAAGAAATGCCTAGCAATTCACCTGTCGGGAGCAGCTTAGGAGTGTAGAAATATATATTCAAGATAAGACAAAGTTGCATTCTAAAGGAAAGCCATCAAATAAGACAAAGGCAGGTTATTGTTTGGTTTGATTTTATATTTTGAAGGTCGATGGTCTACCCATTGTCAGAGAGCAACTTGGGACGCCCAGAAAGGACAATTATAATATTATTGGAGTCAATATTGTTGAAGAACGACCATAGGCGTAAGATTATTCTTGACGCAGATTAAACAAATTGACCCAACATTATGAATAAGACAAATTATTGAGGACATGAGATGGCCTCTTGGGACAACGCATCACAAAGGAGCTTGATCGAATGCTGCTTGAGTGGCAGCTAAAGTGTGATTAAGGAGCTACTTGCAATATATTTCAGAAGAAACGAAACAAAGATAAGACAAAGATTTGCGTAATATCATCTACAGGCCACGATTTCTGGAGTACAAATTTGAGTTCAAATTTGAGTAAACAATTTGAGGAGTCGATTTATAATATTTTGGAGCAAACGTATTTTGCTGGGAATAACATTTAATTATAATCGGCCGCTAAAGACTGGAAGAGGACGTCATCCCAGGAAGACGTCATCTGGCTGACTGAGACGTGATTGGAGGATTGACTAAGTGGCACTGGAAGGAAGAAAGAACACCACTTTGCTGGAAAGATTTGATTCCTACCAGTTCGTTTGTTCCAGGTTTGAAATATATGATTTTGTTAAGCTGCATAGATTTATTGATGTATATCTGCCCAGCATCATATGCAATTGATATATTGTAATCTCTGCTGTACGTTTTTTGGGGTGAATGGTATTACCTGCTCAATCTGAAATAAGTTGAAAACCATTGTAGTTTGATTTTGCTGAGAGTCTTATAACATCAGACTTTGGTTTTGGTATAGTCTTTGGCAATCCATTGATACAAGATGATTTCAGTATTCTGAGTCTTGCATGACAAATGTTTGCTAAAATGCCTAAACTGTTGAATTTCCAATCATTCGGCAATTTGGAATAATCAGAAATTAGTCTTCTATCTCTTATCTCTTGCATTTTCAGTCATTCCTTGCATTTGAAAAGTCAAAATGAAGACAATGGCAGATCTGAGAAGTGTCCTTTTCTCAAAAGAATTCAATGATACATTCAATGGTGATCAGTTAAGGGATTTGCAGAAAGAAAAGGAAGTAGGGAATTGGCTCTATGTAATTGGATTACAATTGAAGTCCATGAGATTTTCCGATGATGTTCTCTCTAAGTTGGAGGAATTAGGCACATATTTGTCCAGAGTAGACCAGGCAGATTGGAGGCTTCTAAATTGGGCTTTGCAACCCTCCATGCTAGCTTTGGTCCAACATAGGTTCTTGAAACACCCTTGTGAAGTTGTGAGAATGGCAGTTGCTTCTTGTTATAGTGAGATCATAAGAATAACAGCTCTAGTAGCACCTTATAACGATGACATACTGAAGAAGGTTCTACAGCTGGTTGTGGAGAGCCTTCACGGTTTACATGATATCAACACCCCTACTTTTGGAAAGAGGGCTAAGATTTTAGAAATTATGGCAAGAGCCAGATCATTTATCTTCATGTTGGATTTCAAATGTGCTAAATTGATTCTTCAAATGTTTCAATGTTTTTTAACCAAAATCTGAAAACAACATTCAAACAGTGTTAAAGCAAGTATGCAAACTATTTTGTCTTTAATGGTGGATGAAGATGATTAAATCTGCAAACAATTGCAATCAAACTTGCTAGCCATTTGGAGGAAGGAGCAGTGTGTTTCCCCCATGGCTTATGCTTTCTCAAACGGTTTGGTTGAGCAGAAAATTGGGAAGTTCAAGGAACAAATGACAGCTATAGAGCTAATTTCTTTGGGCATACAGGTCCTAGGATCACCCAAAAAGAGCAAGAAGCAAATGAGGAAAGAGTAGATTTGTTTCACTTATCAGGAAAACTGGTCATTTGATTACATATGTGGAGTTAATAAGGAAAAAAAACCATTGCAGCCAAGTAGTGTTGAAAACATACCAACAAATGAGGTTACAAAGTTTGAAGAGGATGGCTTAACTCAAGAAGGGAGTATGTCTGAGTCTTAGGATGTCTCTAATGAATTGTCAGAATCTTCATATGATAAAGAGTTACTTGGAAATGAGGACATGGCAGTAGCCTTAGCCCTGCATCTAGATCATTCTTACATAGATTATGAGGCATCTACAATAGAGTGCATGAGTCTCTTGGTGGGTGACGTAGAGGTTATGATTGACAATCCATATGAAGGTATGGTTTCTATTGGTGTTCCTTGGTTGATCACAAAGTGGAAGATAATACAAACCTGGATCAACCCTTTAGAGATATGGTAAACATAGCTTCCCTTGATGTAGAGCACGAGGTTGACATGGATAATGATGGTGTGGATTCTTGGGATGATCACAAGACATCTTCTAGTGTGACAGTTAATTCCTATGATGACACAATTCCTACACATGAAAAATCAGAACAAAAGCTTTTGGTATGAGAAGATTTGCAAGACCATTTGATGGTAACGAAAGACAAAATTGCTCAAGCATTATCAAGAATGGATTTTATTCAAAAGCACCTAGAGGACCTCATTTGGACAACCCAAAGAGAGGAAAGACAAAATGGAATGGGACTTGGAATTTCTCATGTGCACTTGCATTCTTTCAAGGAAGCATTGAAATTGGTGAAAGAGGACTGCCTACATATGTTTAGTGATAGGGACACAACGGTCAAGTTGGTGGAAGATAAAGATAGGGAGATTGCGGATCTTTGTCTTCAGTTGACTATGTTTCATCATTCAATGTATAATTCAAAAAATCAGTCCTCTATAGCAGTCCCTTCCATGATACATAATGACAAAGCAAGGGGCACAAAAGTTGAACAAGTTTATGAAAGAATTGAAGAGCTTCACAAGGAAATACCTTGCGGCCTTGTGACATCAATTGAAGAAGAATTACTTGAGACACTACCACCTCTAATCACATGGGAAGGACATGAGACAAGTTTAGAGTTGGTGATGTTTGATGGTTCCAGCGGAAGCAAAGAAGAAGATCCCAAAATTCTGATTTTGGGCAGCGATAGCCTACATCCTCCTCTTGATATTGTGGATCTTACACTTGAGAATACTTGTGAAGACAATGTTGCAAGTGTTGGACAAAAAATTTTCAATGATGATACACTAAAAGGGGTCAAAAACATGGCTCAATCACATAACAATAATTCAGATTTGAATGGTAGTAGTTGTGTTTCTGTCTTTCATCGGTTACATCAGGAGGATAGCGTTATGGAATCTACCTTTGATGGCACCCAAATTGTGTGTGATAACTATAGGGAATATAGAGTGGATTCAAGCCACTGTGTTATGGAAATTCCTCATCATTCCAAGGAAGATCACATAAGCAAGGACACAAAGGTTGAAACTAGTCTTAAATTTCAGTTTGAGAACAATAGTGATATATTTCACCTTCTCATAATGTTGCCACTAACAATCATGAAAAAAGTAAGGGTACAGTTTCATCTACTGATGGACTACAAGAGGCAAGTCCGCTACATGGTAATTTTGATGGTGTCTTTTGTCAGAGGACTGAGTTTATACATTTTGATACAGTTGATATCGAATATGCCCAAGTTTTAAATGAAAAATGGTTGGAAAGAGCTAAACAAGCTAAGATTGTGGCTCAACAAGCCAAGCTTCACTTGCAACATATTCGTGATATTCACCATTCTTTTAATGATGAGAGACATGAATTGCCTAACCCAGAGTCTCCAGTTGAGATAGTTGATCATTCCCATGATGGTGATAGTGATTGGGTTGATGAATCTCTTAGTGGGCCAACCACTCAAGAGTTGTTTGTGTTCAGTAGTGTTGGCATACATACTTCACTTTTGAGTTGGTTAATTGTTCCTATTGATATGGAAGCAATATCTTTGTTGTTTGGTGACTTCATAGTCTTCGGTCTCTTATGGACTAATGATTGTCCTAGTTGGAATCAAGTAGCACTTTCTGATTTTGCATTGACTATGTCAGTGATTCAACAGTATGGGAATGTTGAGGGGCAATTCTTTTGGGTTGAGTTGGAGTGTGGAGTAATTTTCCTTGATTGGCATTGGTTTGATGACATATTTGATATCATCTATGTTTCTAATCAGAGTTATGACAGCGAGGTTTGGTGGCCATTTGTGCTGGTTTATGGGCATATGGGAGTCATCTTCACATTGGTTGAATGTCTTACATGCACGGAGGGTTACATAAGGGTGCTTGGTTGACAAACTTCCTTTTCATCTCTTATAGTGGGTTCTACATCTTGTTTTGGGATCCGAGTACTAACACGATTGGTGCATTGTCTCATGGATTCCATGATGTTGCTTCACAATTTGTGGTGTATGGTGTTTCTATCAGGGTGGAGCAGCGGGTTGGTTGATGTTTGCTTGAGGGAAAGCAATCTCAAGAAGGGAGGACTGTAATGTCCCATTTTCTAGCTTGCATTGTATGATGTTGTCATTAGCCTATTTCTCCTTGGTTCCGTAGGCTAACTAGGGTTTTTAAGGAATCTTGAGGATTTTTGGCCTAGGCAATTTTCATTACAGGTCAATCCAGGGCATTTGGAGGCAGTTTGGGTATACTTACTATTTTTAGTAAGTTATTAATGCTATAAATAGTGATTCATCAGGCAAGCCATGATCTCCAATGATAGTGTCTTTTAAATGGAAAATTGGTTATTATTGTCAAATGATTTCATCTCCACATTAATAAAGTTAAAATTATAAAGTTAAATTCAATTATATAACTTTATTAATGTGAGTCTAAAGTTAAGTGGGGAAATGAATAGTAAAAGGGGCTCCTTATTTTAAAATACATGAGACATCAAAAAGGAAAAAAGGGAGTTAATGTTTTACCCCACATTGGTTAAACGTGTGAATGAGCTCTTATGAGAAGTTTAGAAAAGTGTCGCAAGGGCTCACTTTCAACCATGTTTGGTTTATGCTTGATTGCTATTTTCTCTTGGAGAATTCTGGGAAGCTTTGGCTTTCAGTAGGTTTGAGGACCGAAACCCTCGAGCTTGGAGGCAGTGGACAAAAACCCATTGTTTGTTAAAGATATTACTTAGGTGTCTCGCTTTGTGCTTCAAATTCATACTTCTAGTTATCCAATCTAACTGTAAGTTATGTGGCTACAATTGGATATTTTTGTTGTTTTATTGAAGATTTTAAGATAATATTCATATTTAATTTCAGATCTCTATTTCAGTTTGATATTATATGATTTTCAGTATAATCTATTGGATAAATAGAAATCAGTTTGCATGCAAATTGTTTGTTAAATTTTTTGTGGAACATTTGGAAAAATTGGGGCAAATATACATAGGGGTTGTTTCAATTTGAGTCATGATGTTAAATACCTTTTTGATGAGTTGTGATATTTGAGTGATTATGAATGGGTGCGTATATATGTATATTACATATACATGTATATATATAATTGACTACACACACATACGAGCCATAACACACAACATCAGATACTTAGATGTATGTTATTATGATTTACATACCAATCTCTTCGTTGAAGGGTAGGGCCATCTTACTAGCTAGGTAGATGTATGAGAGATCACTGTAAGTTTGTGGTTGGTAGAAAAGCACTTGGGTGATGCTCTCCCTCATGCAGTTGGTAGCGGAGTCTTGCGATATAAAGGAAGTGAAGATCCATAGGTGGACACCTCAAACATTTAACCATTGTATTATTGAAAGATATGATATTGTATATGTTTATGATGTTGAATCATTTTGGAAATTGTATATGGAAGATGTATTTCATTCATTGGATATCATGTAATGCTTATTATATTCATGTAAGGATATGTGCAAAGTGCATTTATGATAATGAAAAGGAAAAAATTTATGAACATGATCTTTAACATTTGTGGTATTTACTTTTCCAAGTTAAAAACATAAATAAATTCTAGGGGTTAATTTGGGGTATGTTACATTCCTAGCTACCCTAGGGACAACCAAACATCCCCCTAGTGTTTATTGTTCCTACAATGCATTTTCAAAACATCTTAGAATTTTGAATATTTGTGGGGATGGTTACATGGTATCCCGTACCATCCCACCATACCCAAAAAGGCCTTAGGGATGGGAATGGGGGTTTAAGGGCTAGGGATGCATCCATGTGGAACACAAATAGACACTCATGGCTAGGATTGTAGACTTTGCAAAAAAAATTCATGAAAAGATACTAATTGATAGCATAGCACTCATTGATAACATGTATAATTGTAGAGCACATCTCATGTGAGTAAATATCATACCAAAGCGATCCATCTCTAGGTTGGTCATGAGAAGATGCCAAGCCTTAAATCTTTCCCTTTCGAAATCACTCCTTTCTTCGATCAACAACTAACAAATTTCTACTCTATTTATCTTGTTGCCATCATATGTCATTTTCAAGAAAACCAAAATCTTGCAATGTAAAAGAATAGTGAATAATCAATTCAAAAGAGAATTTTAATTATTCATCCATGACATGCCAAAGCATGAAAGCAGAGAAGAAATAAAATTGACCACCTAGTTGGCAAACACCATCGATTCAAACTTATTCTATTTTCATATTTCTATTAGTGGGGAAGAAATATTAATAGATTACTCTCTTAACAATTAAATTCATGAAATGAATTAGAAAAAATAAGGAAAATATTTTTCATTTAATCATTTACTTCCATGAATGATTAAAATTCATTATGCAATTTTTAAAAAAATGGAGGAGCAACTTCACTGTAGTTTTATATCAAAACAAGAGAGTTAATACTCATTCTTAGTGGATAGGATCTACACAATTTCACAAATTAGTTTTAGTATCTCCCTAAAACCAATCTATATACTAAAATTTTCTCATTTGAAAATTGTAAGATATGCAGATCCAACTTTTTGCAACACCCCATCCTTTTCAATTTTGAAAAATAAATATTGAATAGAGGGGAAGGATGGATAGAAAAGAAAATGGCCACAACAAAATTATTCACTCTTACATCTACACTAGTTTCCTTTTTTTTTTGCACTTGGTAATTAGTGTTGGGTCTTGAAACCATTGCCCCAAAATTCTAGAATATGATTTCTTTTTCAAGGCCATAGGTTGTCATTGTGAAAGTAAAATGAAGGTTCATCCATAAGTTATGGAGGGTTAAAGGTAAATGAATGAGAGTGGATAAGTTCTCTTTCACTTTGGACTCAATTTAAACCTATAAGGGTATTCTTGGAGATTATCCTAAATGAGCTTGAAGGTGTTGAAAGATAAAACAATAAAATAGTTTTGCAATTGTATTTAGGGCAAGTTCAACCCCAAAAGTTGTCATTGGTTTAAAGAGTAGCCAACTACACATACTTCTTATAGAGTTGATAATAATGTCATTGCAATATATGCTTTGTCTTGGTCCTACCTTGGTTTCTCCTATTGATCTTCATTCTTTTGAGGAATGTGGTGGTTGTTTCTTCAACACCTTTGGATTTGGTGCAACTTGTGTCTTCTTTGGTAAGACATTGTTCTATGTAGATAGTGGAGTAGATTGTGGAGATGCTAGAGTATTTTCCTCTCCTTGCGCTCTGATTTGAAGACTTGAAAAATGATGTTTTATGGATGGTAGTTCAAAGAAGGAAGAGAGGTCTTCTTAAATGTGGTCTTATTTTTAATACACTTTTTCGGTGTGCATGCTGCCAAGTATTGCTTAGCTTGTTCCTTTGATCACATGGTTCGAATTTTTTTGTGAGGTAATTGTTGTGGGGCAATTGGGTTGTAGTTTTGTTAATGGTTGGCTCTTGTGTTGGTTGTGTTTGTTCTGAACAATTCTAGTGCCCCTTCAAAACATGTTTTACCCAAAATAAAAAAAAATCATTGTAGGTTATGCAAATTGATGATCTACAAGGACATAGTTCAAAAAATATTTTTGCTAGAAATGCTCATAGACAATATTTTCCTTATTTTTTATAACTGAATCATGAATTATAGAGATGGAAATTAAACTATTAGTTAGTGAATTTGTCTGTTTAAAAACCAGGGAAAACTTTAGTGGCGAATTCTAGGAATTAGGAAAGTCAAAATTGGCGAATTAATCGTACCCAATAGGGTTTCCGAATTGCCTGGATTTTATGAACTATCGGTCCAATGCATGTCCATTCGCTAACGGTTTTTTTTTATGAGGCATGTTTAGGCAATAAATTCGACATAACAGACTACACATTTCCAATGGACCGATTAATATTTTCGCCTGGAATCCCAAGAGCATGTCGTAAAACACCTACATATTCGTCAATACTATTAAAACAACATTATATGAGGACCCATTTCGCCAATTAAAATTTACAAATAGTTGCTTGTGAAGATCCATTTCGCCAATTAAAATTTATAAATAGTTGCTTATGAGGAACTATTTCACCAATAACATTTAAAAATAATTACATTAGAGGACACATTTTGCCTTGAAAATTACAAAGTATCATTGTATAAGCATGCAAAATTCACCAAATTTTTAACATACCATTTAAAAATCCCGCGGAATTCGCCAAATATGGATTGATATAAATACAATTGAAACTGTCATTTATTCTTACACATTTTGTTTGGTTCTAAGGTTCTACTTCTCGATTCAAAAGTCAAAAAAAGCTGAAAACATAGACTTAAAGGTGAGTGATCATTTCTTCATATTGTTATTAGTTATTAGTTATAATAATAAGATTTATTTATTTGTTTTCCATTCTTGCTTCAGTCTTAAAGATGGTTTTGAGTAGGGAATGGGATCTATATTCTCTGTTGGTCTGTCCTTCTTAAACAAGAAGACATTTTTTTCCAGCGTTTATTCGAAGTGAGAGATCAATATGTCAAGCAGCAAGGGTAAGACTCCTCAGGGTAATGAAGAGACTGGGAGGCCACGAAAACACCCAAAACGTAGAGGTAACATATAGTCTTACTTTGGAATTGGCAAAGCTTCAAATCCATCAGATCAAGATGGAGCTACATCATCAAATCTTCCACCAAATATTATTGAAGAAGGCATTCACAATACCTCACCACCACAGGAAGGTCAAGGTGAGATTGTCATTGAGTTAAATCAAAATGTATCAAATGAGGATGGCAATACCGCAGAAGATGTTCCAAGGGATACCTTGGTTATCCATAATGAGATAATTGACTTGGATGAGGATGATGTTGGTAGCAAGAAAAGAAAAGGAAAATCAAAATTGGGGCGCGAGTGGGAAATGACAAGGAATTTTCAACTTGGTTGGTTGTCGAAGTACCCATTCATTGTACCAGTGGGGGTAGAAAATGAAAACGATATTGAAAGTGCAACACAGGTCAAATGTACGATTTGTAGTTGGAAATGTGGAAGAGACAAGAGGTTGCAGCTAAAGCTTGACACTATAGAAAAGCATATCGGTAAAATTTACGAAAAACAAATCATAGATGAAAAGGAACAATCGGTCGTACGATGGAAATCAAAGGAAGAATGTATTGATGTTAAGTATGCCACGGATTATGAAGAGCATAACCATAGAATGTCAAAGCTTGATAAATGTCAAGGTACACTTGAGGCTCATTTTGGAAAAGCAATGGCAACAATAAATCTGTCAAAAACTGTTTAGATGAGTGTTGTTTTTCATATTTTGTCCAGAGGGCGTCCTATGATAGACTACCCAAAATATTTTAGTTTATTATCTTATTTGAGTGTTCCTCACTTTCCCTTCTCACATTGGTCGATAAACGCTAGATGGGAATGGACAAATTGTCTTGCTGTAGTGGAAAATGAAGATTTAAAAGAGAAAGTAAAAGAGTCAAATTTCATTGCATTATCTTTAAATGAAGTTACTATGGTAGACAATACTTCTTGGGTTTGTATGCATTTGTATACTATAGAAAAACATGTTCGCTAAGCTCATCTCCTTTGTGTTCATAAAATGAAGGATAGTTCAACATCGCAAAATCTATTTGAGCTAGTCAAGAAATATTTGAATGAAATTGCAAGTATGGATGAGTTGACAATTGCCAAAAAGTTGGTGTGTGTAGGAGCTAATGGAGCTACAGTGATGCAATGTCAAAGGAGCAGTGTTTGCACAAAGTTACAAACTACTTGTGCACCATACATGCTTGGCATTCACTGCATGACCCACATAATGAATTTAGCATTCAAAATTGTAAGCAAGTTTCCTATAGTATCAAAAGTTGAAAATCTAGTTCACGAGATCCACACATACTTCTGCCGAAGTCCCAAACGTTTCCAAGAATTTCAACATTTTGCTGAGGGAATAACACCAAGAAACAAGCTTCTCAATGATGTTGATACCAGATGGATCTCCCTACATGGACCAACACAACGAGTTCTTTTAGAATATCAATCCTTGATTGGAGTGATGTACGAGCATCACAACATAGTAGACAAAGCTCCTGACCTCTTACATAGGTTAAGCGATATAGAGACACTCTTGACTTTAGCTAGTCTTCTCCCCATGCTTGATGAGATGAACAATCTTGTGAAGAAATCCCAAGACAAAACTATGTATATTTATGAATATACCAATCTACGTAAACTTACATGTTTGGCCCTCGACCATCTATATCTAAATCTAACACAAGAAGGCGCAAATTATTTCATGTGGTGGAAAATTACTGATTTGAATAATCCTGATAATTATTTACAGTTTAATGCAAGTGGGCACTTATGTATATGTGTACATGGATATGAGATGCCAATGTACCATTGTAAGATAGCTAAGCGCTCTAATAGAGAAGTAGTTGTTAACAAGGAAGATTTTAATGACATTGTTAAATCTGTTAGTGATAATTTGAAGGAAATTACAAAATCTTTTTCCTTAGAGATTCGTGAAAGATTCCCTCGACATGAAATAATTGAAGCCATGGGTATTGTGTATCCTCAATTTTGGGTAAACCGAGATAACCCAAAATATTTTCATGATCAAGTAAAAATCTTGATCGAACAGTTTTCGAAAAAGGTAACATACAATGAGCAAACAATAGAAGGAATTTTGAATGAAAATAAGCTTAGACACCAATGTAGGAGTTTTGCAATAGCTATGAGGGACCAGTATAAATCCATGGGCAAGGAGAATGCCTTTGAACCGGGATCAATAAAAAAAGGTTTGGACAAGCTTAGGTCAAAGTGAAATATTGCATGGTTCGATATCAGAATATTTCAAACTTGTTGATTTATGTCAAACAATGATATTGGGGTCAGTGGAGGATGAGAGATTTTTCAGTACATTAGGGTTTTTGAAATCAAAGTTAAGAAACAAACTAGACAAGAATTTGGAAAATTGCTTGAGGATTAAAGGAACTGCGTATGATGTCAAAAAATTTCCTTTTCAAAGGGCACTCGCAATCTGGAGGTCCACATGTGAAAGAAGATAGACTGGGTTGTGCAACACTGACACTCCAATTCCAAACACTGGTAAAAGTGGCACTGGGAGTGGGACAGATGCCATTGACAGTGACACAAATCACACAATGAATGTTGATGTTGAATTTGAGACAGTCTGAAGAAAATGAGGAGCAGACTCAGAATCAAAACAACTCTTTTACTTTATCTCAAGATGAGCGTCAGTTTGAGGACCCTAACTCTATTTGGGAAATGAAAGAGAATTAGCAACTTTTAGGTATTTATACTGCACTTCATGAATCAGTTTCCATTGTTCCAAAGTCCAAACTATTGTTGATGATATTCTATATTGCATTCCATGAAATTGTGAATCATTGCACTTTGAATTCATGATATTTTATTTTATATTGCACTTCATGAATCATATTACAAACTGTAGTTGATATTTTATATTGTAATTGTGATATTTTATATTCAAATATATTGTATTACATGAAATTATGGTATTTTATATTTTATATTGTATTCCATGGTATTGAATTTGATATGTGATTTTGCATCATTTATAAAGAAGTAAAGAACACTTATCACACTACTTATAAATTCCTATTGCATTGCTAATTTTTCATTCACACAATCTTTGATAAATAAATGAAAGGTATATGCTTATATTCCTTGAATAGAAGCTAACAGTTCAACATCCATAACTTAGAAGTTAGAAGCTCTACCAAACTGATAATAAAAAGAGATTATGATACTCCAACATTAGAAGCAGCTGACATGACCATAATTTATAAACGTTGCTAAGCTCACAAAAGCAATAGTTGAGAGCCTTACTAAAGATAGAGACATGCATAGAAGTGTTGGTTAACAGATTTGTCACCTAAATCTATATTCTTACACCCACAAACATGACAAACATAACAATAGTTGAATCAACCATAATAGTATTTCAGACTGATTATTTGCTTAATTTAAAAGGTCGCAGCTACCTTCTTCAGATATTCAATGAATGATTTTGAACTAATATCGCTTTTAACCAGAAAGCAAATGAAAGGAACTTAGGAAATTCTTTTAAGTTTTTAACCAAAAAGCTTTGAAAGGCATCCACACAACTTAAACAATAAAAACTTAAACTACCAAATCACCTAAATTACACTAAGAAATCCTTATGCATCCATCACCATAAAATATTTATTCATAGATAAACATTCCATAGCAATAAAATAAACCAAACATCTATTATTCCAATAATAGATAATCCACTAGAAAACTACTCGGCAAAAGCAAAATAAATCCACACACCATAACTCAAAGATTATGCATGCATGAACGTCACCATTGTCTTTCTATATTGAAATTTGAAATAACAGAAAAGCGGTAAAAATAACAAAGTCTTGATAACGGTTTAAGACAACCATTTTAGAAATTAAAATAAAAAGTCTTTGAACTTGAAGTATCAAGAGAGCCAAATTAAAGAAAATAACATAAAAACTAAAAACTAATCAGGTCCCAACACCGCCTGCTTCGCTTCCAATTATTTCCACCTCCTCCTCCTCCAGTAACGCCTCTTGTGCCTTTACTCTTCGCCTATATTCCCTATACTTGGTGACAATTGCGGTGATGTTTTTGCTTCCTGGAGTCATGGTGATTTGCAGCCTTGTCCTCCATTTTGAAAGTGCACGGTCTGACTCAGCTAGCGTTTCATAGATGTTGTTAGTTTCCACCTTAAATGAATTCATATAAGTCTGCAAGTAACTCAATTTTCTGAACGTGTCTCCAGTGGTTGTTTGCGGATCAGCTACTTCTCTATGATACACCTCTTTAAATTCCCTCGTTACGTCTACAACATCCAGTACCTTATCACTGAACCCATTCATGAACTCCACTTCAAGACAATTGAAGTTCTCCTTGATCTTCACCAATATTTCAAAGTGTTTTTCTAACACTTTATTGATTTCCTTGATATAATCTTCATATACTGACAATTTCCATTCCAAGGAATCAAACCAACTAGGATTAATTTCTTTAGGGTCAACCACCAATTTTTATTTTATTAACAAAATGTGCTCCATGGAGAGTAATTCTGCAATTTCCCTTGAAAGAAAAAATGTGCTACCATGTTCTCTCCTCATCCGCTAGAGCTAAGCTACCAGTTTCTTTCTTTTATCAGACACATTAACATAGAATAGCATAAATTTACGAATGCAAAAAAGGCCATCTTGATAAAGCCCTTCTATCCATTCGTTGGCAGCTTTACCATAACCTAAATTTTTCTTGACCCTTTGCATAGTGTCAGAATCAATACCTTGAACATTTGAGCTTGAGGCTTCCATAGTGGGCGGATTCACAAATGATAAAATATATATTTTTAAAGTAAGAATATTAAATTGCAACTGAAGGTTCTCCTTTTTCTATTCTTTTTCTCTTTTGATCAATGCATTAACAGAGTAATCAACATGATACACATCACCTTCTAAAGTAGATGGCCCCATATCAACATGAGTAACCTTGTAGTCGACTTCCATTATCTCATTGTCGTTTAGGTCCTTTTTTGGATCAGCAATCTCCAACAGTTGATGCCCAGAAGTGGAATCAGTGATAATTTGTGACATCCTCTTAGCCTTTTTGGGCTTTTGTTGACCTTGCAACAGCATGACAACTGTATCTACTTCAATTGGCATTGTGGTAATATTATTTCTTTTCTTCTCGACTACTTTTTTTAACCATTATGGGGAAGATGCCACTGATCCAATGTCTCTACTTTCAACACTTACATTTTCTTTCTTTTCAATTGATTGAACAAAAATTGAAACATAAGTATCTAGTACTAGAGAAGCTTTATCTTCAAAGAATGTGGGAAAAGAATTATCATCAATTATTTGTTCAAAAATTCCCTCAGAGTTTGTAGGCACTATCTTTTATTGACTAGCATTTTCCTAAGTACTGAGGGTACAACTACACTATCCTGTTCACAAATTGATTTTAGCTTGGCCCCAGTGTCTTCTGGCTTCTCGCCATCTCCTCCTAACTATGAGCCAGTGCCAGATGGCCTAATTGACTGCTTTCCAGTTGATATATTTATGTCAGAGGCTTGTACAGTCCCTTGCTCTCTTCTCTACGAAACTCTTTGCTCATGGGGAAAACCCACACTTTGGCACCATTTTACGTTCAACTAGTTTGAAATTCTTCTCAAAACAGGGGAAAAAAGGACCATTATGTTTGAAACTTTATTCTTTGACCAATTAATTATGTACAAGGGCTTAGTAGCAAGGGCCCAATATTCGGGATCAATGATCATCGAGTCTTCTTGTGCATCTTTTGGAATGTCGAAAGGAATACCAAAAGCTTGTATTTGCCTTAGGGCCAATCTCATAAAATTTCTCCTATGCAACTCGCCTTCATTTGTACAGTCTTCCCAAAAATCTTCAATATGAGGGCGATGTTCATAGCTGCTAGCTCCATACAAATTTTGCTTAACATAACCCTTGCTATCAAAATTACTTCTCATGGGCAAACACTAAAAATTGAATTCATTCAGGGCTTTCTGCACACCCTTAGCAACATTATTACTTTTGCACGAAAATGAAGGCATGGACAATGGAAAAGCATACCTCTTCTTTCCCATGTTTGAATATTTAACATTTGCAACGGCCATCTGCTAGCAAACTTCATGACAAACTAGGAAATCACTTGGGTAACAGGGCAATTTCATTGGAGCCTTCTCAAAACCTCCAATTCTAAGATAAGTGAATTTGTTGAGATGAATGTAGAAACTTCCAAACCTCGATACCAGAGCAACCGCTTCAGGTGAAACCCTCAGGTCAGGTTTTCCATCAATTCTTCTCACAATTTCCATTAAAAATATGTCATTGACGCAGCAAAAATTCCTCATTCCAATCTCCTTAGTGAGCTCTGGAAACCTTCTATACATAGGCGTGTCCGGTGTCGGAGACCTTTGCAGTTCCAACCCTGCCCAGACAACCTCTTGACTGGATAGAATGTAAACCAGGTATGAGCACATGTGGAAGGCAATAGATTGCTGAAAATTTATCAATTGCTCATTTAAATGATAACTAATAATCTCAACCCAGTCAATCAAGTTCTTTTCACTACAAATCACTAGAATAAAATGACACATCCAAATTTCAAAAGAGTCTGAACATGCATTACCAACCACATGATGTAACAATGTGATAGCATTTGAAATTTAATCCTTAAAATGAACCCTTTTAAGCTTTAAGGGCAACTGAGACTTACCCTTTTTCTCTAACTTCAATCGATTCTTCACAATGGAAGTTTTGCACCATTCCTCATTCATTCTGAAAAAATCTTCACCAACAACTATAGACATTTCCTTTACAATTTCCCTCTCTAGAATGCTTAATGTGTGAGAAATGACTTGAGGAGTAATTCTTGCAATGACTGACCCGTCCACAACTCTAATTTATCGAGTCTCTGGAATGTAGCCCCTTGTGCACACAATTACCAGGTCGACACTTTGTACAACCTCAGGAAAACCTACTACGTGTGCCAAATCGCTTTGCAAAACTTTATCTTCCACTTATGTTGTCTTCCTTTGCTCCAAGCGCACCAAAAACTCCTCCAAATTGAGGTGGGCAATTTTAGTGTCCCTCACGCTAGACCAATGATTTTGAATTCCACTCTAGCTCTGCACGAGCACAAATTCGCGGAGATGGAATGTTTGCAATTGAGTAGTACTAGCGTTGGCAAAGAACGAGAATACAAGCTAAAGGACATATGTCATAGTAAAACTTCGCCACCCACTGGAACTTATGTTGTTAATTTTGATAGGACATGCATTTAATGCGGGATTCAATTTCATTCCTCGAAAAGATAGCCTGTAAACCTGAATGCTTTTTGAAATTCCTAAAAAGATAACTCAAGGTTACACCGTACATAGCATTCAATGAGATGATGACACCTTTCAAACCCAAGATAAGTCCATAATGTCACCTGGTCGTGAAAACTTGGAACCTTATAACCAAACTCGGAAGTTTGAAACTTATGGAAACCTCCAACTCACCGACTACAAAGAATCAAGATGTCTTTGACCAACAAGGACTTGCAACTCAACAAAGTGAACCAAGTTGGGGAATCTAAAAGTTATGAAAATTTAGAACTCCATGACAAGGTTATAAAACTCTGAGGACTAGTGACTAAGATTAGGAAAAATAGAAAAATCGTGGATATTCAACAAAGTGAGCCATGTCGGGGAATCTGGAAGTTTTGAAACTTTAGAACTCCACGACAAGGTTATAAAACTCTAAGGACTAGTGAATAAGGTTAGGAAAAGTAGAAAAATTGTGACTTGTTCAACAAAGTGAACCAAGTCGAGAAATTTGGAAGTTTTGAAAATTTAGAACTTCGCGACAAGGTTATAAAACTCTGAGGACTAGCGACTAAGGTTAGGAAAAGCACAAAAACCGTGACTTTGAGCATTCGCCAAGAGAAATAAACAATAAGACATTGAAAATGAATGAGGTAAAAGACCCGAAAGACCAAAGGAGGGGAAGTTTAAAATTGATGACACTAGTTTAAAAGTTATGGATAAAAAGAAGTAAATATATTGAGCTTATTGATGAATATAACAAGAGTCAGCAAAAGGTTGTTGAACTTGAATTTTGGCTCTGGTTTAATTCTAGCTCTGGTTTAATGAACCAGTTAAAGTACCTTGATTAAAGCATGAATTCATATAAATGTTTAGTGGATCCAATAATTAAGTAGTCATGGAGTTTGAGTATTGATGTGTGAATTGTAATGCAATTTCACTAAGATTATGGATGCCTGGAATTAAAATCAGTGAATCACCTTATAATTCATATTTTAATTGTGTTAATAGTAAAACTTGAACATGTACTCAGTGATTCATCACTGAACTCAATGCTTAATAACACATTAACAATAGTATTAGTATCATATACAACAATGAACATCAGCAATCATTTAATGTGTATCTAGTATTTAAAACCACATACTTTTTCTTCAAATGATAAAATAAATAATATAGATAATTTGAGTTTTTTTATTGATTTCCACACGAAATAGTACATAGAGGCATTGGCAATGCAAAATCTTTCCCAAAGACAACTCTGCACAGAGTTGAGTTGGAACTTGAAAACTCATATTATCAAAGATTCAAAAATCAAATCACTATATCACCTTTTCTAACAACTTCCACTCTTCAGGTGGTGGAATTTCCATTTGTTCTAACCGATGTTGTTTGACTTGAAGTTTTATTAACATTTCATGATTGTAAATGGAACTTGTCTTGAATTCTTCAGTCAATTTTGCATTCAAAATTATCAGTGTTATGATGGAATCCAAATAGTTCACCACATTTGGGTTGTGTGGAAACTGGTCCAAATCTATCTTCCTTGCACCCTCCATCTTCTTTCTGAAATCATCCTTTCCAATGAATCGCTCATTTGTGTCAAAAGCCTCTAGAAAACCAAGCTCTATGAAGTTTCTTATCTTTCCATCCACCTTCTTCATCGTGTCTGCAGCCAAATGCAAATATTCCTTTGTTTCACGCATTCTCAAACTTTTTTCAATGATAGATGACAACTTCATTGAGGTAGAAATCTGATTAGTAATCCCTTTTGATTTCAAATCATTGTCACTAACTTTGTAGACTGTTTGTAGAACTTGTTTTGCAGATTTCTCTAATGCCAACACATTTTTGTTGTCCACTAAATATTTGTTGTGCTACTTATAATGTTGTCTAATAGCATCAATCAATTGAAACATGTCACACAAATGATCAATCCTCTACATTATTTCATCCCAGATATTTTGTTTCATATGCCTCATTGTTTCTCTACAAAATGCAGATAACTTATTTTGACAGGAGTTAATTTATTTTTTTGCTTCCATCAGCTCTGCCTCCAATCTTTCATTTATTTTTCTCTCTTTCTCCAATTTTTGTTCCCACTGTGCATTTCCATTCACAATGCTTAGTCTTATTTATTTTTGAAGTGGATTTTTCCTCATCATATTTCTTGTTGCTCTCATCTAGCCTTTGCTTCAGGTCATTTATTTCTCTCATTTTGTTTATCTTCTTTGCTTGTTGATATAGAGGCAGATTTTTTTATTCTTTTTTCTAATTCATTGCTCTTGTTATCTGTTGCTTTCCTCTTTTCTTTCTCATTTGCTAGGTCTGCCTATAACTTTTCTATTTGGGTCTGCAACCTTTTCTTCTCTCTATCTTGCTTTAGCAATGATGTGTACACCAATTCATTATTCTTCTTTGATACATTAATTTTGTCAGTATTTTTGAGTCCAGAAAAATACAATTAAAAATTGGTCACCTGGTATTCAGATCAATCCATCTGATTTGTTGGTTTGTTTTGAACAGTGGGAACAACAATTGTGTACTCCATGATTTATTTATTTGCGTCAAATGTGGGTAATACCATGGTTGTTGCAGGCTCCAAAGTTACAACAGACACACTCTCCATCGGTTGCTTTTTTTTTTTTATACAAGTCTGATTTCTTTTTAAACTCTTTAATGAAATCACAACCTGGAGACATAGGAACAATGGAATGCTTGAATGGCGAAGGAATAAGAGTACTTGTAGTTGCTAATGATGTCGCAACCACACTAACTGACAGTGGGGGAGTGCCTAGAAATAACTCCTTTGTGGTGGATCCACTGATAGTGTGACTTGGACCTGTCAAAATCTTTTGCCTCTTTTGTATGCCTTGATCACTTGGTGTTTTTGTGGTATCTTGTATTATTTTCCTCTTGTGTGTAATTTGTTGCTGTAGCACATGTTGACCACTACTAGTACTACTACCCATACCATTGCCACTAGAGGCAATGCTAGTTGCACTAAGCTCTCCACCATGGGCATGTCCTAGTTGTTATTGTATCTGACCATGAGGATGAGGATTAGAAGCTCTAACAAATTGAATTGTTTTGGCTCTACTTGTATGCCCTTGGTCTACTGTATTAGCTCCAAGGCCAAATCTATCAATTGGTTTTCTATGTTGTACATCTATTACTGTAGGAATTCCTTGTCCTTGGGACCCCAAACCACCACCTTCATAACCCATTTTTCAGCTATGGCTGCTCCTGAAGTATATGCTTCTTTTCTGGCCTCACTTAAGCCATATTTGATATGGATTTGTTCTACTTCTTCCCGATCATCATTAGATTCATCATCAAATTCTTTGTTTCCATGTTCATCGGGATGCTCTATATTCCACAATTTGCTAAACTCAAGATCTTCTTCATTATCTCCATACTCTGCAAGAGCTCTTGGATCACCTAGCTCCTTCCTCATAGACCAAAAGGTAGTAATTTTTTATCGTGGCCAATTTTTATTCGTAACTTCCTTCTCTAGAGAACCTAGAATTTTTACTCTACTAGATGGTTTATCAATTTTTCCATAAGAATTGTTGTATGTCCTGATTGTCTTTTGGTGCAATGCCATAATTTATGCTGACAATTGTTCAAAATAAATACCATTCTCAGTAGCACTTTTCTCCATTGCTATTTTGACCTCATCCCAAGAATCCTTGTTTCTCAAGTTTTCAAGCAAGTGTTTACTTTGATGTTGATTTCTACTTGCAACATTCGTATTGGCCACAATCATTGATTTAATGATGTCACATGGATCATACTGCCAATGACAGATAGCATCAAAATCAAAAAATTTCAAAAGATTATGTGCCACACTAAATGCTTTTCTCTCGAATGTGAACCCTCCATATGAAAAAGGTAAAGAAGGAAATAAGGTCTTCTTTTGTTGACTGAGAAAGTGTAGTTCAACAGCACTCTGCATCTGTCTTACATATTCCAATGCAAAAACCCTTCATGTCACATGTATTGGAAGTTTGTATGGCTATACTCTCGATCCATAAAATCTTAGCACAGTATATTCTTCAATTAAGTACCAATCAACCAATTGTATTTTTTTTCCTAGTTGAATGCAGTTTCTACATGACATAGGCAATCTAGGCATTGGAGTATTTGTAATTTCTTGATGCAATGGAGCCAAAAAGTAGTCTACAAAATGACTGTAGTTACTTTGAGAATCATTCATCCTTATCTCAGTGGCCATTCATATACTGGAGTCATTTTTTGTTCTTCAACATTACTATAGGGTTGCATCTGAAGCTTGTTGGTTTGAAACATTCCTCTAAATTTGAATAGAAAAAGATAGCACAAGTAGGTTGTGAACCTAAATGTCTTGGTGGAACTTTCTTTAATCATTAAAAAATGTTTATGCATGGATTCTACAATGTGTTGAATAAAAATATATTTGATATGTTGAACACCATAATGGATATTATATACCATTTCAAGGAGGCTTGCACCCACTTCCAAATTATTATCCAGACCGAGGCAAAATGCTAGCATGGAAATAGTATCCTGAACCTATGGTTTAAAAATATACAAATCATAAGGAGGCTTATAATCACCTTTCAATTTGTTTCTATCCCGAACTATTTTATTTAAGAGAGCATTTTTCTCCCTTTCTTCCACTGCTTCATAATCACTAGCAAGATTTTCTAGGTCAATGTGGACGTTTCCAAATTCTTCAGTTATAAACCCCAACAGTTTTCCAATTTCTTCTGCATTAATGGATAACAATTCTTCTTTGCTATCTTTATTAACAATTTCTCTTTTGTTATCATCATAATTTTGGGCACAGACAATGATAAATTCTGGGCAAGAGAAAACCTCATGTAACATCATGCACCCTAATCTAGTTACCCACGGTGCACTGATACTATTAACTTGTGTTTGCTTTGCAACCTTATTTTGAGATGAAAATATAAGTTCTGAGGTACGCCTACCATAGATTTTAGGATCATAAATATCATGGTACCCATCAGTGAAACTTGGTGTTTTAAGCAAATTTGCATAATGTATTTTTTTATCGAACATTGCTCTAGTGGTACTGGTGGTAGACATGCTTATACAATGTGAAATTGTGAATTCACTAATACCTATTAGTCCTCCTTAATTTAACTTAATTCTTAAGTCTCTAAACCCTAAACCCAGGTCCCAAACTTCAAAGTTTGACAAAATAAGATTTTAAGAAACAATGAACATTGAAACGTAGCCATAGGAATTCTTTCACTTACCTGGATTTTGACTCTTCAAAAGATTAATGCTAACAGTCATGGAAACTGGAATGGCTTTGTAGTTTTTTGGAAGACTAGAAGTGGAACTATGGAACCCAAAATAGGGTGGTGCACTACAATGAGCAATCTGTAGACTTAAAAAAAAATCACTTTACACTTAGCAGTACAAAGTGCTTTTTTTTTCTCGAAATTGAAACATTAAAGTGAATGAAACATTGAAATATCTTAGGTCTACATGTTGCAATTTCTAAACTGTTGATCTTTCTAAATCTAATGGTTATGGGGTGATTCTGGAGGTTTAAGTTCGCAAACCTATCGCTCTATGCATTTCATTTTGGAATCCAACTACAACCATACATCAAATGTCCATTGAAGGGTTTAAACTTGAGTAATTTGTGATATGAACTTAAAACAATAAACATGTGTTTTACTTTTAAATTTGTTTTAAACTTTAGTGCGCTAGGATTACCATCAAGGCCAAGGGGCCAATAAGTTAACGTTGCAAAGAACTTAAAAAAATGAATAATGATACTAGGAACCAAGGGAGCAGGTCAATGACAAATTAGAAATGTAGAAATCAATAAAATTTCGGTAAACCCTAACAAGAGTGACAATGTCACAACTTTTAGTGTTTATAATGTTTTTTGTCAATTTGATGGCAAATTTATTTTTTCATTTGGATTGCTTTATGTTTTACTTTTAAATTTGCATGCAATTATTTCATAAATAGATAATACTTAATTTCTTAAAGGAAAAAAACTAATTTGAATAGATTCATAGACATTGAAGTTTCAAACTCAGAAAATAACTCTTTACTGTAAGTGTAAATGAATAATGAAGAATCACACAAGTTACAACACAACCATTTATTTTATTACAACTGAATTACAATGTCACATTATTACAAAACTTTTTAAAGACGAGTAGCTGTAGAGTAGACAAGCTCTTGTTTTGTATAAATAACATATGTCACTTTACATAGAAACAATTTATTCCAAGTCATTGCTCATGTCAATGGATTACAAATTGATTCCAATTTCCAAGCTTTCACTAGTGACAACTTAATTCAAACGTAACTCTAAAAATAAATGCATGATTCCAAGCTTCTGTTGGTGACAACATAATACAAATGTGGCTCTGAAAATAAACACAAGGGGTTTTCCAACCATGTTGTGGAAAAGGTGGCTCTAATCATGCTGGGGAAAAGGGAGTTGTGAAGATACAAAATGTACTTATCCCCTTTGAGAACCAGAGTCATGCAAAAGATGAGGGGTTTAAAACTACTCCCATCTTTTACCTGCAACCTCGATGCATTGGGATAGCACTCATCTCCATCAGAGATCCTCACCCTGGTTCAAAACCTGTCTGAGAAGTCAAGTTAACCAAATCAACTTCTTTCCAATTCCACCCATTCTGATTCTCTGAACTTGAAGGAAATTGGTCGTTTACTCTGTATCTACATAACTGGAGGCAGGAGAATTTACAATATCCCCAATAATACCACGTCTTCTTCTTCATGAATCCTTATTAATCCTAGAAAATGAAAACCCTTATGACACTATCCACAATCACTATCCCTATTTATGGGCCACCAATGTCGCTACTAGCCTAATCCTTGTTTACTTGTGACTCATGTCGTCGTCCATGTGAGGTTGGGTATAATGTTAATCGCAATTCGCGCAAACCAAAAAAGTAACTTAATCGATTCATGTAACTTAAGGCTTACAATGTACATGTACAATTAAATTGTTTAATTTGATTGATGCCTGGCTACATGCCAACTGTACCTCAAGCTGACAAGCTATCAAAATCACCATTTATTTGCCAAGAAAAATGTGCCAATCTGCTACTAAATATATTTTCGCCAACCTCCTTATTTAAGAGCTATCCTTTCAGAGGATTTAAAAGATTATGTTAAACCTCAAGTTGGTGTTTCAAATAATTTGAGAAAACATCCCTTAATGACACCATACAATTCATTAAATGAGCTGACAATGACACATTGACAGTTGTGCATCTCGCTGAGGTCGCCCCATCGCTGAGAAACAAAACTCTATAACCATTTGTCGGGAGTTCTAAAGTTTTAAGAACTTTTAATATTTCAACTACATAAGACATGATTGGATAAGACTTGAAAGTTACAGATAGGTTGGGTGGTTGGGCAGTTTTGAAACTTCAGAACCTGGCGACTTGGTTAGGAAATTCTACAGAGCCGCGACTAGGTTATAAAACTTATGGAAGTCGCGACGTTGTAAAAATCTCACATTATTTTATAAGGTTGATATTGATAATTCGGCCTTGTTTGGCCTTTACATCCTTTGTGTAAAACCTTAAGTTTTTAAGCCCTAGTCCTATGTTCTTCCTAGGCGGTCCCTCTTTTAAAACAAACTTTATGCACGTGCATATTTTGTTGTTTATTTTGATTGATGAGTGATATAAAAGAAAATGAACGGTGGGCTGTGATCTCGCCATGTGTTTGCATCTAGTGTTATTCTGGAGGTTTCAATTCGTAAGTCTAGTGCTTCAGAGATTTACTTCTGGAATGCAACTATAGTCGTCCATCAAAAATTCATCAAACGATCATGGATTATATTAATTTGCATTGGCATCTAGCTTCAAAAATAATAAATGTGTTGACACTTGTCCGCATTCTGGACTCTTTATGAAGGAATTTGAATGTGCGGAAAATTTATCTCGAAATTTGATAATTTCGCCAACCACACTATGATTTTTTATTGGCATATCCGTTTATATCGCCACTAATTTTTTTTATTAATTTGAGATTATGTGTAATTCGCCAATGAAAATATTTTTTTGCTTTGAAAAAAGGATTAATTCGCCAATGGAAAAAAAAATTGGTTTGAAAAAAAGATTTAATCGTCAATGAAAAATATTTTATTCATTTTTTAAAAATTGCAATTTTCCATGATTTTCCACAGTCTTCTAGCGATTATAAAAGATTCGCCACTTGGGATTTTTTTATTGCCAAAAAATGAAAAAAATTGCCAATAAAAATAATTAAGTATACAAGATTCACCAAGATTTTACACCTTCGCCGAGGGGGGGGTTTCTTAAAGTTTTCCCTATTAAAAACATGATCAAATCATTTGTTTCCTAGGATAGGTGGTTGTACAAATGGGTAATAGAGTTAGTTTACAAGAGGGGAAAAATAATGAATGAAAATATAGAAGGATGATTTAAACATAAATGCATTAGAGATTAGACATCAGACATAAAACATATATAATCATCCAAAGCTATGATATACAAATCTATATGCAAGAAGTAAGTGTTCATCGCAAGGTTTAACAATGCTTTAGAATTGTGACATTTATCAAATATTCTTTACAATCATGTCAATGAAATGTGATAAGAGAGAAATTGTACAAATTTGTATAGATTCCCCTAAAGACATACAACTTTGGAGACATTCTATCCTAGACATCCACAACAATTGTTGACCTTTAGAAGCTTTATAATTCATTTTACTCTTAAAAACTTGACATTCAATAGTTGGAACCATAAAAAAACACTTGTCACACACATAATTCCACTCAAAATGGAAATGACCAACCCCTCAAATGAAACTAGAACTTTCTACATATAGCAAATAGAAAATGACCACCCATTGAAATCTAGAACAATTCTTGTAATTCAAATCAATCAACTACATTGATGGTAGCCTATGCCATAGTTCAACAAAACAAAAAAAATGTCTGGAATAACTTTTGTGACATTCAACCTCGTTCATTCAATTGAGAAGTACATCTTTGAAACAACACAATTCAAATTAGGCCATAGTGGGAGAACTAGTAGTTGTAGTAGTTGAACATATGCATACATAGTTATGGCTATGAAATGGCTCATAGGGCATCAAAATCTTGGTTCTATCTTTATATTGGTTGCTATCATGGAGATAGATAATATGTTTTACTCGTAAGATGTTGCACAAGTTAATAAAATGTTCATGACCATGAAGTTTTTAAGAAAATAAATAATTAACACGTGCACATACTAGTGAATAAGGTGTTGGTAAAACCACGACCCTCAAGATCATTAATTGTAGCACTAAAGTGATTATACTATATAAAGTAGTTAATGTGAGATTAGAAAAGCTACAACAACAATATACAAAGGGCCAAAATTCAAAGGGTTTAGGGTTTTAGTAAAAGACAACAAAATCCCTAAAGACCCCATCATAAAATTGAATGTTCCAACAGTGGCTCTAGTTGGAGATGTCTCTTTTGCAAGCACAACGAGAATCCATGAGAATTCTTTGAGAATAGACTACAATAACGAACACAACAACAAAAGGATCATGGAAAAATGCCTCATCATGACAAACATGTGCCATGATTGCTCAAGGACAAAATATGAAAAAGATGTAACATTTATTCACCAATCAAATGCCTCATTACTTATGAAAAGTAATGCTTAAGATTTCAACCTTGTATTGTCAGCTCCATGAATTCTTTAGCTAAGTTCTTGAGATGGTATACATTGAAATTGTACCTCTCAACAATATCATATGGCCCTAACCATAAAGGATCAAACTTCCCATGCTTTCTCTTATCTTGTAATTTGGCATTCACAAGAGAACCACACCACCAATCTAAAAGAGATGTTTTTTTTTTTTCTAGCAAAATATTTTCATGTGCAAATCTCCCAAATCATACATCTCAATAATCTCATATGGTCCTAGCCATAAAGGCTTCCCGTGCATTCTCTTGTCTTTTGAAGTTAAGGTTCATCCATGAGTTATCTAAAGGTTCATTCACAAGTTATCTATTAATTATTAAGGTGGTATAAAAGGGATCAACACTTGGTTGACTATTGACTAGGGAAGCCCTTGTGTACACTTCTACAATTTCTTAACCCTCTTTATAATTTTCTACATCATTTGCAACAACAAGCTAACTTAGAACATTGACAACAATGACATAAGACATAACCCTATCCTTGTGTTCAAGAATCTGAAACAGTTCTATTGGCATACAAATATTAACTTGACTTATAGGCTAATAGCTTAGAAAAGGCATACCCTGTGGAATAGTTACATCCTTTGCATTAGGAATAAAAGGTATAATTACATCAAAGGAACTAATGTTCTTACCTTTTGACTTCCTTTTCTCGTCAAATCCATTTGACTCTTTTCACGGTATTGCTCGATTTTGCTTGGTTTGATTGCTTGGGATATTTTTCTATGAGGTAGGTACAATACTTGATGGTATGGAACATTCTTGAATCCTAGGTATGTACTTTTTCTTTGTTGGTTTCTATGTAAGGGCCTTATTTTCTCGGTCACCTTTTTGGTTGGGATGTTAGTTCTAGCTCCAACATGTACTCTTTGTTTCTCATCGCCCTTTATATCAAGTCTACTTGCCTTAACAATAGGCTATCCTTGGGTTGGTATATTCTTACCTCTTAGTTGATAGCCGACTTGAGCTTGCATTACTACTACATTAGTGAGGACCTTTATGTCCTTATCAGAAGGTTTTACATTTTCTTATATTTTTGCTTCACGAGTTCTCTAAAATGCACAAAATCATGAGCTCACAACTCATATTGATTAAGACCTTTCTGTTTGATTCAAATACTTGTTAAGGTATATCCCTAGGAACACAGTTCTAAGTCTAAGCTGAGTGTGAAGTGTAGGAGAGATAACCCACTATTGTAGAATTGACTTCAAACCCTCCATATTATGTTGATGAGCTAATTTCACTTGCATGGTGAAAACCATGGCCTTGCAAGTGTTATTTCAATCTAAGAAATAGAGCAACAATTTTGGAACCCAATAGGTTGGAAGGGCCAACAATCTTGTCCCCTTAATCACAAGGGAGAAGACCCAATAGTTGAGTGTATAGCAATAATTGTGAGGGTATTTGTCATAATTTGATCCTTTAATAGAACATACTCTAATTATTGTTTTAATATAAAAATATCAATGAATATCTAATATTTTGTCAATAACTACCATTTAAATAGTTGTTTTAGTTTTACTTAACATATATCTTTGATATGCCAAATTATATTTAACTTCCCATTAAACATTATGAAAAAAGTATTGGTGGTCAAAATCTAATTCTATGTGAAAAAAAAGGCTCTAATTTGTTGCAAATAAAAATTGCATTTGAAAATAAAAATAAAATAAAATAAGTATTATGTTTAATTTTGTACAATCTTGCAACTAATTTGTGGAAACACATTAACATGATTATGAACATCAATAAATGTATATAAAATATACATATGTACAACTTGCAGCCTTTTAAAAAATCCACATCCCAAGTTGTGGTGAATTTGTTGAATAGGCGGCATTTAGATGATGTGAGTTGGCAATTGGCTTTGAGTGTTGAACAAATTCTTACTCTCTATGCTTCTCTAGAGTATATTACTTTCACTCATATTCCTAGAGAATGGAATGGTGTTGCTAATTGTTTGGGTAAATGGGCTTCTGATCATTTCATGATTGGAATTTGGTGGATCGAGGTCAACTACCCCCGGATTTGTCTCAACAGTTGGATCACTTAATGGAACTTGATAGGGCTATTTAATACCCTTACTTTATAACTTTTTCTTGTTTTAATAAAAAAATTACCCCTTCTTGATGTTAAATATTCCTAAATTATCATATTTAAAAATTCTAATTTCTTATTTTCTAAATATAATGCAATAAGGTCCATGCATGGAGTTCCCTGGATTCTCACAGTGCTTTCGGGAGGCACTTGTCCCCAAACAAAGACACTCTTAGAGCCTCGTAAAAACTTTGTTTTCGAGCCCAATGTGTCTTTTGGTCTGTATACACGTCCCCGAGTGAGGTGGGTATCTTTGCAAATCAAAATCCTTAATTTCCATGCCTGTGCGTTTGCATGAGAGCACATATGTATTTGTAAGGCCTGGGAGTTTTGCTTATGTCTCCCCCGTATGTTAGGACCTTCCATTGTGTTGTTGATCTATTCATGGAGTTGCTTAAATGTCTTTTGATTTCCATGTACTTGGTATGTCGACATTTCCATCACAAGTCAAATTGTATGGTGTGGGCCTCAGTATAAATGTCTACATATGATGCTTGGGGATTAAGGACTTCCCGTACCCCCGTCCCATGGTTGGTAGGCATCTATTTTCCTGATGGCCCGATAGTCCGAGATGGTGAGGACGTTATGGTGATTTGTCAGGGTATCAGACTATGTCTTCCCTGTGTCAGACTGATTTGTGAGTGCAGGGAGGCACTCACAATGGGTGGCATCAATGAATGAATGAAAGATTTTACTAACGTTCACGAGACCATCAGTTTATGGGATCCAGAGTTTGATCTTTAATCAATGAGAATGGAGTCCTAACAAAAATGTTGAAACAATGTTGTCAGGATGTCCGGGATGTCTTTTGCCCCATCTCATGGCATCGACAAGCCATGGTGTCCAATGCGAAGAGAGGTGCAAGGGTGTTCGTTTGGGCCTAATGGAGAATCATGCTAATTTCCATTGGCTAGATATTCACTAGACTGGTGTTCGGTGGAGTTTTATGACTGTTTCTATCCTTTCTAAAATAAAGATATAATGCATTTTTTTATTTTTAATTAATTAATAATTATTGTCAAATGGTCGTTTTGAGGGTTGCATAGACATTGCCCCTTTCTATAGTGTGATGAATGTGAGTTTGATGGCGTGGGTTAGTTTGGCAAAGTGATAAATCATTTATGGTCAATATGAGTGTATGGGGTGGTTAGTATAAGTTAACATTTGTGGATTGGTGTTGTAGGGAAAATGATCTAGTAGTTGAGCATGTTTCAATAATTAACATTTGTTGATTTAATGTCTAATATTTTGAACAATTTTGCATAAATAGTTGCAACTTTAAAGTTATTAGTGTAGATCTAAAAAATAACAAATCATGTGATGCCACAATAGTGCACAACTATCAATCTAACCTTTTTTTTTGACATTTTTGAACACCTCAACAAAATACATGCTGATGTGACATCATATTTGATGATGTAACACTGAAACCTTCTTATAAGTAAAAGACTTGTCAAATATCTAAGTTACTTAAAAATTAAGAGTGATATAAAATTTCTAAGTTAAATTTTAAAAAATTGTTAAGTTAAGATGCTCAACTATTGGATACTTTCCCTTAATTGACATTGAAGTCATCCAAGGAGAGTTAACATTACTATACGATGAGGCCTTGTTATCTATCAAAGAAGTGACTATTGTAATGTTTTCCTTTACACCTAATGAGAATGGTATGCTTTGTGATATAAGGGTGGAGGCTTTTATTTGCCGAGAGTCTTTTTGTAGTAATGCATTGACTCCATAGTGCAACTATGCTTTCCTGATGTCGATACAAAGGGATTTTAAAATAAAATAAAATTAGACTGCAGGTATCAATCGGGTATCCGTCCCCCTATAAACTATAGTGCATCTGGTAAACTTTTTTCAGGTGATCAGTGGCGCTGGCATGACACCCTCCCGTACCACAGGGACTAGACCTCGTGACCTCTTGCCTACAACAGAATGCTTTAACCAATCGAACCAAACCCACCACAGAAAAATTGTTGCAAGCCAGATTGCATGTAAGTGCTTGTGGGTTTTTTTAGGGGTTTTTTTGGTAGGAATGCCATTGTTCTCTCCCGCCGATGTGCCTCTCCAATGCCTATGCTGAAGATTTGCAATGAAAACTGTGCCTATCCGTGATGTAAAGATGGTAATACATTTTTTTCTTGAAGCCCGTTGACGATAAAAGGCTCTGGGAATAGACAAGATTAGAAACTTGGTGCTTCTCAGAGAAGTGAGAATAATAATGCTCTCGCTCTATTATAAACAAGCATCCAGAGGCCAATATATAATACTTGGAGCTCCGTAGCATATGCAAATGGCCCGATGGATGTTTAGAGCCATGTGTAGCCCACGATTAGTAAAGAGCATGGCACCATGGAGAGTTTAGATCTGAGATAGCTTCTTGAGTTCAAAAGCACCAGATGCCTGTGAGGAACCAACTCGAGCTTCCAATACATATTGCCATTTGTGAAGTGTTTTGACCTACATTAAATCTGATAGCTATGGGAGGATTTTAAAATGTCCAATTCAAACAAATAAACGCCAATACGATGAAACAAGTGAACTATTTCAAAAGGGGTGTTGTAATAGGGGTGTTGGTTAAATACATAAGAGGTGTTGGGTCTGAAAGCATGGCATATTAAATGCATTGGGTGCCCAATGAAATGATAACATTTTTCACCTTAACTCGTGTTATCTCTGTTGGCAAGATTTCATCTTGGGTGTTTGTTTTAGGTGGGAATGTGTACAAACCATTGATTTTTGTGCCATGGGTTAGGGTTTCGTCATGTTGTGGATATGACAAGTTCTTTATCATTATGAAAAAGAGGTTGGTTATTGGGTGGTTTTCCAAATGCTAGAGGATTGTCAATGTGGTGAAGGGTAACTAGAAATAACAATCTAGAGTGTTGGTAGAGTTTAAGCCTGCAAAATCAAAGGAGATTGCTATTGTAAGTGGATTTTGTTGTAAAACGTTTCTATGGCATTAGATACATATTTAAGAGAGTTTTTTAATATAGTTAGAAATTTATTTTGTCACATTTATTGGCATGAATGTAATATTGCGTTAATTAAATGTGACGATATTATGAAAACATTGAAAGGCTTGTAATGATCTTTCTCATTTTATATATGAATATATGTATTTATGTTTTTGATAACTAAGTATGCTTTGTTACAAATTTCATGATTTATGTTGTATGCAAATATATAGCTCGTTATTTTTTTATTTTAGTTTGTTCTCTTCTCAATGTATTGTGCTTTGTTATCCAAGGAGTAAGCATCAATTTGGAACAATTTTACCAATCTCACAGCATGACACAAACAAAAATATTAAGCAATAGTTTAGTATTAAATCAATTATTCATATGTAGCCATGACTGTCAATATAAGGTCAGGGAATCATGTTTTAAGTGAACATTTAATAGATTTATTTCATGTGGATCACACTTGTACAATCATATCAGCTATATAGAGGAATTATATAGTTGGTCTCTCTTAATGATAGTATTTGGAGTGAACAATGCAATTGGGTTTGGTTATAGTTATTTTTGGTTGTCCATTTTGTTTGATTCAAATACTTGTTAAGGTACATATCCCTAGGAACATCCTCCTAAATCTAAGTCGAGTGCAAAGTGTAGGAGAGATAACCCACTATCGTAGAATTGATCTCAAACCCTCAATGTTATGTTGATGAGCTAATATCACTTGCATGACGACAACCATGGCCTTGTGACTATTATTTTGATCTAGGAAATGGAGCAATAATTTTGAGACTCGAAAGGTTAGAAGGGCTAGCAATCTTGTCCCTTTAATCATGGGTAGAAGACCCAATTGTTGAGTGTGTCTCAATTGTTGTGATGGTATTTGTCATAGTTTGATCCTTTAATAGAACATACTCTTATTATTTTAATATAAAAATATCAATGAATATCTATTATTTTAGGATCTAAATTATTGTTTTAGTTAAATACTTAACATATATCAGTGATATGCCAAAATCTAACTCCCCATTAAATAGTACTAAAAAAATATTAGTGGTCAAAATCTAATTCCATGTGAAACAAAAGACAATGTAATTTGTTTCAAATAAAGATTGCATTAAAAAATATAACAAAATTTAAATAAATATTATATTTAAGTTTCTACAAGCTTCCAACTAATTTATCAAAACACGTTAACATGAATATGAACATCAATAAATTGTTTACTGATTTATATAAAATATACATGTGTACAACTTGCATTCCTTAAACAAAGACGTTATTTTTTAACGAGCATGACATATTCCTAAATAATCATATTTAAAAATTATAATTTCTTAACAACTAATTTTTTATTTTATAGATATAATGGAAAATGTCCAATTTGAAGACCTCAACTAGCACATACCTTGTTGTAGGCATCATAGGGACATCTATCAAAGCATAGATCAAAATTTTGGTGGAAGGAGAAGGATTGAAACAAGGTATGAACAACATTCATTCAGGTTAAAGCTGCTTCCTTTGTATTGAATGTTCATGTTGTTGATGTAGAAACTGTTAGGATTGCTAAGCGCGACAGAGGGAACACCTCTGATAGACTTTGGGCCTTCTTACTCTTGCATGGTTTATAGACTTCAACAAAGAGGAAGCCCACAATGACTGTAAAAAGTGTGCAGAGTTGGGCACCTCATCTTGTAGGACCAAAATCTCTTAAGTTGTTGTAATGGCGTGAATTTGCACCCTAGAAAAATTCCCCATTTCATCACCCCTACCTTAGAAAATATAAATTCAATGATGCAAAATCCTCCACTGCCACCTTGCTCCCTCCACCTAGTCGTTCCTTTTTGTGTCGGTGGAGGAATCTCTATTGGGAACGTATGTGTGCAACACAAACATCCTAACAAGATTCTTGTCCCTGGAATCAACAAAAATGCTATGTTTCCTATTGGGTGTGAAGTGTAATGTCTCATGCTTCCTTGATTGATAAAATTTAGGCCTTTTACTACCTTTTGTAAATTCAAATCTACTTCATTCTCATTCCTTCACTCTCTCTTGGCTTCTATTCACTTGCTTCACTCTCTCTTGCATTCTACCTCATTCTACTTTGGTTCTCTTGCTTCTACACCACTTCTCTTGGTTGCAAACTATTTATTTTGGCTCTACCACCACGTTCTTGTTCCAACACCATTACTATTGGAGGATCGTCAAGCTTCTTCCTTCCGTTATTACCCTTGAAAGCTCATAGTTGAGAAGGTGATATTGTTCCTTGTGCTCTCTACTTAGCAATACTATTTCCTTTCTACTTTCTCTATCGCTTTCTACACTTTGTGGCTATCTGGTTGTCCGTGGAGGTGTGAACACCAAAACGAGGGTCTAACTAAGGAAAACCTCAAACACAACCCAAAATTTTTCTCATTTTCATGTGTGTAGGTGCTTACGAGCGAAGCTACTTGAAGAATCAACTCATGGGTAAAAAGGTAGATTTTCCCACTCTCTTTGTCATTTCTAGAATAGCTTATTTCTAGTTTCCTTTTGTCGTATTTGTAGTTTCTATACTTTTCTTACATTTTGTTAAAGCATAAAACATTAAATAGTCAGATAGTTAAGTAGATTCCTTGCATTTTGTCTGTTCTCTGGACCCTTGTTCCTACAGGATGCTAGTGTGTCCCTGACACCAATGCTTCGCACTGGAGTCCAAGATCTACGCTGTTGTCCTTACATAGTAAGTTGTTTGGGCAGAAGACCAAACCTTTGAAGTCAACTCTTTTGACCTTGTAAACACCTAGTTTTAGTAGAAGGTATGTAGCAAGTTGTTTTCCCTTCCTTTTCAATCCATCTAGCAAACCCAAGGTAATTTAGGGTAGCCTATTTGTAACGCCCCGTCGTGTAAACCCCAAAGGACAACAAAAAACCACACTATTTTTTTTTTTGAAAGCAAAACATTGCATAAGATGAATATGTACATACATTACATGAAGAGCAACTATACGTTTACAACATCATCTATGTCTTCTGGGATACACGGGTTGGCATTATGAAAGTAAAATTTTACCAAAATGAAAGTGAATGAGATCCAAAATTACATAATGATGACACACAACCATTCATGATCAATAGAGAGGAAAATGATACATCATTTTATTACAATTCAATTCATAGTTCCATAATACAATTGTGGAGCATATTTCCACATATACAATACATCATGGATATGATAGTACATTACATAATGCTCCCCTTATATCAATAGAAAGGGTATATCGAATACAAATATGATACATCAATGAAGAATAAGGTACAAAATGAGGGCCATTCTTCATCAAAGTGAAGCTCTGGAAACTCTGCATCCGCTTCCTCATCACGAACACAACCTAGGAACCCAATGGAGTGCATAGCATGTTCCACTCGACCATGTGGACCCGAAGGCCCACCCCCTGTGCTAGGAGTTGACAAGAAAGACCCACGATCGGACAGACAAACCGAACGATCGCAAGACCAAACCACAAGGTCATCCAAAACATAACATGCAACAATCTCATCAACTACTTACAAGGTGACTGCTTCCAGAGGCATACAAGGGAAAGGAAAGGGATACTATAACACCAATATTCATATACTCCTACTAAAGGGTACGCAAATACTTGGGTTCCCAAAGAAACTCACATCATAGCTTGGCTTATAAAATCGGGTGTGTTGCAAACTTGTGTGTTGTAAATATTTATGATATTTACAACTCAATCTACAACCTATTGCCATGTTGTCAGAAGAAATGTGCGACATATAGAGATGGATACTAAGAAGGTCACTACAAGTCCCTCTTTTGATAAGCTAGTCTCTAGAACAAATACAAGTTTTTCTAGTCCCTTTGGGGAAGACCCTCATATTCCTACTCCTCCCGCTTCTCCTTCTACATCTATAGAGGAGGATGAGGCTATCGAGATTCCCGTAGAGCAATTTTTTTCCCTAAATAGAAGGCTTTTGGATTTTGGAGAGTATTTGGGAAAAGAAAGGTTTATGACTAAGGCTACTAAGGTTGTCAATGACTTGAGAGTTATGTTAGAAACGAGTTGGATGGGTCTTGAATTATTTTGGGGTATTGTCGACATAGTGTACACTGATGTCCCATCATATAACCTTAGGTCTGGCATTACCCGAAACCTTGGATCCAAGACCACTAAAAGATAGAAGTCTTAGTGCCCAAAGTGTCAATGTGCATGGTTGAGACCAACCTGTCTGTCAACACTATCATTGTTCCTCAGTCGCCCCCCACCGTTAAAGTAAACAAGGTACTCTTAGGTTTCAACTCTATCAACTCTAATGTTCTTGGTGGCAGTTCTTGAACCCATGCTATTCTTGGTGGTGGGGCCTTTGTTGGAATGGGGGTTGGTGGCCTTGATGGCTCTGGTAGCAATTCCACTGGTTATGTTTCATCTTTTGACCTTGTCTTGAATTCCTTGTTACAAAACATGGTTTAGATGTAAAATCAGCTAGTGAACTTGTCCAGTGCTACTTCACAACCTATCTTTCAACCCTTCTTTTGTCATAGTCCTTTGTTGATGAAATTTCTAAATACTCATATCCCTCGGGGAATGGAGATTTTGAAAGTTGAAAAGTATGGTGGTAAAGGAGATCCTCAGATGGATGTTTCAATGTTTAATGCCATGTGCATGGATTTATTTCATCATGATGCTCTAATGGATAAGTTGTTTCCAAGGTATCTTAAGGATATTGCCATCAAGTGGTATTGTTCCTTTCTATCTTTTCATTTGATCAGTTGGTAAATTAATTTATTTGATAGTTCCAAGCTAATATTGGACCGAAGATGACCTTTTTGATTCACGTCCAATGTAAGCAAGGGGACAATGCTCGAAGATGATTGATTTTATCGCTCGTTATCAAGCACTTTTCTCACAAATTTATTATCCTTTGCCCAACTCAGATGTTCAAAAGGTCTTTATTAGAAACCTACAGAGGCCTTGACAAGATAAATTTTATTTAATAAAATATCCTTCTTTTGCACATCTTTGTGTTGTGCTATGAGAATACCAACACACGGTTGCACAACTCGAGGGATCTTCCTTGCGCTTTTGTTCTAAAGTTTAGTCTATATTGTTAGTTTCTAGTAAGAACAAGGTCATTGTAAACGCGGTCTCTACATCTAATGACAAGAGCCTGAAGTGCAACATGCATTTTACAAAGTTATCATATTCTTACACTTCTATGCTAAAAATATTTTAAAAAAGAAAAAGTTATAACATTACCAAACCCCCAACCTCTTATTGAACCCTATCCTAATTGGTATTGATGAGAATCAATTCTATCAATACCACTAAATACACATACATGATACTGAAAGATGCATGCACTTGCATCATGAGATCTAAGATTGCATCAATGACAGTACTATCTGTCTCGACAAGAAGAAGCATAATTCTAATAAGTTTGTGGAAAAAGCTAACAACGAATTGAAAATATATATGGATCTATTTCCATATCATTCTTCAAACTTAACTATTGAACCTTCTACCTCTACTAAGACTTTTCCATCAAAGTGTGTTAACATGGTCTCATTCACACGTATTCCCCCACTTAGCCTACGAGCGAATCATCAGACATAACCTTTGTCTTGCAAGATTTATCTATGAATAAAGAGCCTTCTCCCTATTGAAATGAACAAGAAAATTAAGAGGGGGGGTGAATCAATTGTAGCAAATTAAACCTTCAAAACCCTCAATAATAATCAGATCCACAAGCATTCACAACACCATAAACAAGAGAACACTAGATTTACATGGAAAACCTAATGAGGGAAAAACCATAGTGAGGATTAGCTCACAATATAAGTAATAACAAAATTGGTACAATAGGGATCACTACCAGAATAGGACACACTGTCCAAAAAGGCTCACAACCAGGGCTCACTACCATAGAAAGAATACAATAAGATAGAAGAAGAATGTTACACAAAGAACAGTTCTCAATGTAACAAGGAGTCCACCACAATTGCTTGCACACTTTCAAAATCTCACATGAAAGATTTTGGATGCCTTCGGCTCACTGCCTTCAAGAACCCTAACATGAAATTCACACTGCTCTACTCAAATTTGCATCACACACATCAATCTCACATCTATCTTTCTTCTTACTCTTTCTCCACACATCCCACAATAACACCATACATATTTATATCAAGCTCAACCTCAAAAACCTTCTCCAATATTGAAAACTAGTTGTTATACATACAAATTCAAAATAGGTCAGAACCTAAAAATTCCCACGATGGATAGGAACGAAAGGCGACCTACATAAATCCTTAATTAGGACCCAAATAGATCCCAAAACATTTCAACATGCTTCTACAAGCCTCATATGTAGTGTTAAACACAAGGTCGACCAACACCCATACAAAACACTATAAACATTAAGTTCACGCTTCCTTCTATCAATCCAAAACTTTCAGACAACATAATTCACTTGAACACGATCCAAAATAATCCTCAAACTACTTAAGATTCATCAAACACTTCATCCAAGCTCGCATCATACAATCACTTCAACTCAAATTAACTGATAACCCTTATATTCATACCTATAAATGAAACTCACTTTGTACTGCACCAAATCAAGTAAAAACTTGAATACAAAAAGATAAAATCATTATAAGAAACTTCCAAAATCTGCATAACCTGAAGCCAAACAACGGAGAAACGCAGAGCAAATACATTTCTCTGAAACCACAAAAAATATTACTAAACAACTAGTTCACACACTGGTGACAATATCTCACATTGTACAATGATCCAAAACCACAAATTCTAAATATAACAACCTCTGACAACCTTGAATAACCTGTAAGATCCGGATAGGCATAGAATCAACATAGAATGAACGTGGAGCACAATACTAGAGCATACTATGAACACTTCCATAACATAGTTTACTTTGTTTATCAAATTTTCTCAGTAGCACTTGAAAACCAAGTACCAGAGACATCATCTCAGCTCATTACTTCATTCCAACTCATCTTCACTTTACAAAAAAAAGATAGCTCCATGTACTCACAACACTTCCTCAAGGTCTCAACTACACATGCACAACCTGTTTTCCTCTTTTTCACAATTTTCTCAATATCCTCGACATCTTCATCCCATAGTTGACATCAATGACAACACCACTCAATAGACTTCCTATTGACATCAACGACAACACCTTAAACTCAAATTTGATGGATTGGCCAAAGGGAACCCAAGTCAAGTGGGAGTGGGTGACATCCTATGGGATCAAAGAGGTAAAATGATTCTTTCTTACACAATCAACCTTGGTAGATCGACTTCAAGTTTTATTGAGGTGGTAGTAGCTTATCATGGGATCCAATTGGCTAAATAATGGAGACTTCACCAATTTGGCCATAGAAGGGGATTCCCAAAACACCATCATGATGCTAAAGGGTGATGTTATGTCTTGCTAGTCTCTTTGGGATATCATTGCTTTAAATCCCCTCCATATAATGATCATAAAACAATGTCAAATAAAACATGTGTTTCGAGAATGGAATATGGTTGCAGATGGGATGGCTAATTTAGAAGCCTTTGTTAACAAGATTAAAGTTTGGGAGGAACTTCTAATGATCCAAGAGCATGTAAGAAATTTAATCACTAATGAAGAGATTGCACATCATGTTAGGAACTGGCCAATATCTCCTTCAAGATCATAATGGCAACATGTATCATCCCAATTTCTTGAAGAGTATATTTTCTATTTGTTTATTTCTCCCCATAACATGCTTGTGCCGCCTATGGTTTTTATTTGCATTTGGAGTCTTTTGAGAGTGAAACCTTAACACGAATCTATTATTATTCTATTTGTCGAAATGGGTGGGGACCTTATTTAGGAGGAGTCCAATTTCTATGATACCTTGAGGAACGACTTGAAATTATGTCCAAATTTTACAGAAAGATAAGTGTTTATCTTATATTGAAGCCATTAAAGAGCATGACCCTAACCTTTCTTTAGAATTTTCCAACTTCTGAATGGATTTGGTCGAGGTTAGCGGTCTATCTTTCATTATTTTTGTGGAGTATATAGTGGTGTCTATTGGTCTCCAAATGGAAGATGCTAACATAACCAAAAATCCCAAAGGGAATTATCAAAATGGAATGGAAAATTCCTTAAGAAAGGTGAGAAATGTTGGAAGGTGTCACCCTTTGTCCCCTTGATTTTTCAACGTCAACACTCGAGATTCACAACATGGATTAAGTGCCTCTCATGGATTCATTAACTCTGGCATTTGTATTGGGCATTACTAGGTCGATCTTTTGGTGCAACAACAACCATGTTTCCAACAATTGGTTTAAGAGCTTAGGTCATAGGTTTGAATCCTTTACCTGCATTGGGGTATTTTTGGAAGGTGTTGCCCTTCATCCCCTTGGTTTTTCAACATCAGCGCCCAGGATTAACAACATGGATTAACCACCTCTTGTGGTTTCATTAACTTTGGTAGTTGTATCAGGCATTAACAGGTTGATATTTTGGTGCAACGATAGCTATGTTTCCAAAAAGAAGGTGAATAGAATAAAGAATGGAAGAGGATGGCAGAGGTTTTAATGAGGTATATAACATTGGATGATTGTTTCAAAATATTTCATGCCCATCTTTTTCCACTGTTAAATCATTTTCATCATAATGTCAATATGATCTTTGTTTTATGGATTACTCTTCCCAAGAGCAATCTTTGAAAGCAGTTTAGGAAAATGGGAAGCCTTTGCCTCTTTACCAAGGTCTAATTTACAAGCTTTATTGGCATAATGTTGTGTTATCCTTGGCCATTACTTCTCTCTTTGTGAGTGATAAACCCAACCCTTGTCCATAAAAGTGCTTATGAGATCATGAAGGGGTAAAAGTACAAACTTGTGTCATACTTTCAACCAACTAAATAGTTCCAAGGGTAGGTGCAAAAAGATGGGGGACCAAATTGTGGCCAAAATTTTAAAAAACTTTTGATAGGCTATAATGCGAGCACGTTATAATGTGCTTGAATTATGGATTGGTGTGACCGAGCCTAAGGCTCGGCCACATCTATCCTATAATGTGTTTGTGTTATAACACGAGTGTGTTATAGGTTATTAAAACAAAACAAAAAAGCAAATCAAATTCATTTTTATTGTGCTTGTTGTTTTTGCTACCCGTGGTTGAAAACCCTTTTTCTTGCACACTCGTGTTTTGGAAGGAGGTTTTTTTTTCATTTTCGTCATCAATTTATTGCAATTTTTTCACAAGATGTAACCACATCGATGGGGAGGTCAAATAAGTAAGGATTATTTTCTTTTTGTTAGTTTTAGGTTGTTTTTTATATTCATTTGTTTAATTTGTAGGAAATGATAATGATCCTAAAAACCCTCCTAAAAATCCTCAACAACCAGAGTAATAAGAACATGAACAAAATCCTCAACAACCACAACAACAATCTCCTCCACCAATCCCTCAACATCCTCCTGGCACTCAACAAAATTTAATGGGAGTAATTGAAAACAATAAAAAAAAACATATTGAAGAGTTAATCACGAGGTTGAACAATCCAGTAAGTTCAACCATGGAAAGAAGAGCACTTGCAAGTTCACTTAAAGAAATGTTAAAACATGTAGATGCAATCAACAAATAGTTAAGTGGCTGGAAAGATAGGAGGCAAACGGCTAGGAATTTTTACGCAGATAAATTATAATATAAAGAAGTAATAGATGAAAAATTACATTTGTGCTCATTATTCACTGACCCACACACAAATCAAAATATTGAACTTAATGCGAAGAGGTTTCCAATCCATTGGTGCCACCACCAAGGGATTAGGAACTATTTTTGGGATAGGTGGTACATGGTTTTTGACTACCCACCATGCAAAAATTGTGAAGTCCCATAATATTTCTTGAGGAAAATCTACTGTGAGTTCATCCTAAACAAAATCCATAATTGTTTTATTGAGGGACTTCTAGGGGAGAGGTGGGGGGTTGGCTCAAGATAGACCCAGTGCATGACAAGATCCTAGGCGACAAGCGAGATGAGATCTTGCTAGGTCATATCATGAGCACATCGTTATCCCTTCCATCATGAAGGAGAGTGCCAAGGTAGACACTTTGTAGGTTATCATCTCTTTGACCCAGAGTGTCATCCAGCATGCCAGTCCTATAGGACAACGCCATCCAAGGGAGTCTTTGAGTGGTAGGCTTCCACCCTATTCGTGTCAAGTTTGTGGGGTGACTTGTTTATATGATCCCATAGAGACTCAGGAGGCTACTAGGAAGGATACATTTGCAACTACGGAGATGGCGAGGGAAAGTGACATTTTGAATGAGGCTTATGGTATTGATACTTAGGTAAATGTTAGCATGTTCATTGAATTTAATTTATTAAATTTCATTTTTGAAATGCAAGATTAACTTATTTAATTTTATGATTGTAGTAAAATTTCAAGGTCACAGTGTTGATACTGGATACACTAGCCCTCCACCTGTTTATTACTCCATTGCATCTACCGTCGAGGTATGTAACTAGTAAACAATTATAAATTCATTATATGTAAATAACATTGTTATATGAATGGTATTCTAATATCTGATTTTGGATGTTGAATAGGCTAATATTGGAGGTTTCATGGGAACACCTCCCACTACCAGTGGAGTTAGACAAACCTACATGCAGGTAATAGAATAAAGAGTTTAACTAATGAATTATATTTAATAGATTTGTGTAGTTTATAATCATATCGTTGATTACATTGCATTACACATATTTCAAACTCAAAGAACTACTTCACATTCCATAACTAATAACTAGATGTTGATAGATGACAAAATTTCAACTACAATATAGTTATTTAGAAAGTCAACATAAGCAGTGATGCAATTACTTCACATAGCATAAGTAATAACTAGGAACAACTACCAATTGCATTTTATTATAATGGCATTCCATGAGACCACTTTTTACTGAGGAATCTTTTCAAACCGTTCACTGCCTTGTCTATGCTATGGATGCTTGGAAGAAATATATCAAAGAATAATAATAAGCAATAGCATAGACAAGGAAATGAGTTGTTTGAAAAAATGCCTCAAATAAATGTGGTCTCATGGTGATGTTTCTTTGAGGAATTTTTTCAAACAGATCACCACCTTTTATATGCTACCACATTTTCCATACATGTCTACCAAAGCATTTTAACAAACAGTTCACTTCCTTGCTGCTATGGCTAAAAGTCTAAAAAAAAGTGCTTTCCAGCAAACTATGGATTCTTGGAAAAAAATCTTGGAACCTCTGAAATTGGGGGAGAGAATTATTTGTTTGTAATGGCATTCCATCACCATGAGACCACATTTCTTTGAGGCATTTTTTAAAACAACTCATTGCCTTCTCCATGCTACCACAATTTTCATACATGTCTATCAAATAATTTTATCAAATGGTTCACCGCCTTGCAGCTATAGATAAAAGCCTAAAATAGGTTCTTTCGAACAAGCTATGAATAGGGAAAATAGTAAGCATGAAAGTCAGAAATATATAGTTCAATAAGTACTCAAATTTTGTTCATGATCTCATACATTATAAGCCATGACGTGCATCACTATTGTAGTTTTCGTGATTGAATAATTTGTTGTTTTATTTTCAGATGTTGGAAGTGGATACACCTCTAAATGTTCATAGGGCTATGGAGATCGATGTTTCTTCTTTTATTGACTTCTTGATGCCTCTCATGGAGGTATGAGGAAGATTACTAAATTTCAATTTACATTCATTGTTATAGTTGTTAGTTAGTGAAAAATCAAACCATTATTGATTTGTAGTTTAATTTATCTTTGGATGGTTTCTACAGGGATTTAGCATGCCACAACATGGGCATTTAAATATTTCCCTCGAGGAGAGTGATCATTAGATGGTGGTATGTGATTATTTTGTTGAATATATCATTTTTTGTAATGTAATTTCTATATATTAATGTTTTTACTTGTTATTGTAACAGATAAGGCTTGACCAAGAACTAAACCCTAGGAGGAGACCAGGAGCACTCCTCGACCTTAGAATAAACGAGTGACAAACCTAATGCGATCCAATCGAAAAATAAAGGGCAAGATGTTATTTCGAGAGCATGGAGATCAATGACTTTTGATTCTAGAGCCCTTTGTTGTATGCCTATATGGCATTTTTGTACATATTTTGTATTGCATTATTTTGACATTGTATGCCTATATGGAATTCTTGTAAGTCTATATGGCTATTTTGTATATATTTTATACTTATATCGACACATATTGATGTATGCCTACATGGCTATTTGGTTAATACAATTTTATTTTTTATCGATGGTGTCCATATTTGCATTATAAATCCATGGTTCAATAGATATGTGTTACGTGTATTCAAGTGTATACTTTACAACTTACGTGTATAATTTGCGACTTATGTGTTTTCATGTGTATACCTTGTATTCATGCATATATTTTGTATTAATGTGTATACTATGTATTCATGTGTATACTTCAAGGATTATGTGTATTTGATTACGTGTGCTTCACTTATTCACATGTATGCTTGACTTGTTCATGTGTATACTTATTAATTGGTTAGCCCTAGCATTGCTCATTATTGTACTTCATGGTTTGTCTTGAATATTTATTCATTGATGCTAAAAAAATTTATTAGTTGATGCTAAACAACTTCAATATTTCTAAGAATACTAGTAGAGTTAAAAATTACAAAATTGCACAAATTGAAAAAAAAAGATTAACTATAAATAAATGCACTGATTATTAACTTGGTAATTGCTTAAGAATGAGTATAATATATATATCAAGAGATGAGCCTTCTAGAGTGGCAACTACCAACTAGAAAATAGGTATACAACTCCATGCAAGATTACACAACTAAGCAATCATTATCCTAAAATTCTAACAACTAGAAAACATATCTAAAGGAATATTTTAGGCATAATATTTTATGTACTAATATTTTCATAATTAATGGCTTGTTTCCATACTCGCTCCCCAACTATCAACCAAGCTTTGTCAAGAAACCCCTTTGATATATTTATATGTCCATCAAATCGATGGATATAAATCTACCCAAAACATTCCCAATACTTTGAAAGCAGTAATCCACCCAAAATTGCAACGAGAGATAAGGAAAATGAACCCACATAGGCATAACTGAATAAAGAATAGTTCACCCTTCACAGCTTGGTGAAACCATTGCCAAAATTAGAAGATCTTAAAGATAAATAAGAATTATGATCTATATAATATAGAATTAGTACCCACTTTGATCACTACAAAATTTTCAACCATGGGCTTATCATGGGTTTTTTAATTTGGTAAGAAAGATTATTTAAGATATTTGAGAAATGTATTTCCTAGTGCTCCCTTGTTCATACATATCTCAATTCAGTTTAATTCAAATAGTTCCATCAAATGTTTTATCTAAAAGCAAAGAACATGTTTTCAATTGGTATTCCATCAGATGTTTCATAAAAAGATTCTAGTATATTTAATCTTTTGATTGGAACAACTCAATTAAGCAAAGGATACATAATCTTCACAACACTTGCAAAACATAATATTCATAGTAGATCATAAGGGATTGAGCCTCAAACTTCTCAACTATCGTGTGGATGTTTCTCTTTTCGATTGTTTTGCATTCCATCATAAGGGATCGAGCCAATTGACGAAGCTTAGAGTGATTCGGTGTGTTTGGGTGAGAAAGAGGACCATGCCTAGCATAAACGTACCCATCCAGATATGTTGGAATAGTTTTTTTGGTCACACGAGTTGAAGAACGAAAGTTGCATCACTTTGCAACTTTACACTGCTTGCATTCGACACTTTTTCCATCAAGTGAAAACTGGAAACCACAAGAAAATGATTTTGTGATAACAAAAATCGAGAGAGATTATTATAAAGATTCTCAATGTGATCTTGTAGGCTTAGATGGAGAGTTTTTAAGCATCATAGTTTCTGAGTAATAGGTCGTCAAAGATTTTTTCCCTTTTGCAATTTGGACCCTTAAGGGATTGAGTTGGTTGAACGTAGCTCAGAGTGATTCAGTGTGTTTGGGTGCAAAAGAATACCATTCCTATCATAAATGAACCCATCTGAACACCTTGGAATAGTTTGTTTGGTCACATGAATTGCAAAACAAAAGTTGTACCACTTTGCAACTTTACATTGCTTGCATTTGACACTTTTTCTATCAAGTGAAAACTAGACACCACGGGAAAATGACTCTGAGATAAATAAAAATTGAGAGAGGTTATTATAGAGGGTCCTAACGTGATCCTGTAGGCTTAGACAAAGAGTTCATAAGCATCATGGTTTCTGAGTAACAGGTCGTCAAAGATTGCTACCCTTTTGCAATTTGGACCCTTAAGGGATCGAGTCGATTGAACATAACTCAAAGTGATTCGACGTGTTTGGGTATGAAAGAGGATCATGCCTAGCATAAATGTACCCATTTGGACATGTTGGAATAGTTCATTTGGTCACACAAGTTGCATAACAAAAGTTGCACCACTTTGCAACTTTACACTACTTGCATTTGACACTTTTTTCATCAAGTGAAAATTGGAAACCATGGGAAAATGACTCCGATATAACAAAAATCAAGAGAGTTTATTGTATAGGTTCCCAACACAATTTCGTAGGCTCGGACAAAGAGTTCATAAGCATCACATTTTTCAAGTAATATACCTTCAAAGATTATTGCCCTTTTGCAATTTGGAACCTTAAGGGATCGAGACGGTTGAACATAGCTCAAAGTAATTCGATGTGTTTGGGTGTGAAAGAGGACCATTCCTAGAATAAATGTACCCATATGGACACATTGAAATAGTTTATTTTGTCACACGAGTTGCAGAATGAAAGTTGCACCAGTTTGCAACTTTACACTGCTTGCATTTGACACTTTTTCTATCAAGTGAAAATTGGACACCACAGAAAAATGACTCTGATACAACAAAAACTGAGAAAGGTTATTGTAAAAGGGCCCAATTTGATGCTATAGGCTCAAATGAAGAGTTTGTAAGTGTCATAGTTTTTGAGAAACAGGCCATCAAAGATTGTTTCCCTTTTGCAATTTGGACCCTAAAGGGATTGAATCAGTTGACCGTAGCTCAGAGTGATTCAACATGTTTGGGTGTGAAAGAGGACCATGCCTAGTGTAAACATACCCATCCAGACATGTTTGAATAGTTTGTTTGGTCACACGAGTTGCAGAATGAAACTTGCACCACTTTGCAACTTTATACTACTTGCATTTGACACTTTTTCCATCAAGTGAAAATTGACCACGAGAAAATGACTTTGAGATAACAAAAACCGAGAGAGGTTATTGTAGATGGGCCCAACATGATCCTATAGACTCAGACGAATATTTTTTAAGCTTTATGGTTTCCAAGTAACATTACTTCAAAGATTGTTTCCCTTTTGCAATTTAGACCCTTCAGGGATTGGGCCGGTTGAACATAGCTCAGAGTGATTCGGCGTGTTTGGGTATGAAAGAGGAAAATTCCTAGCGTAAACGTACCCATCCAGTCATGTTGGAATATTTTTTTTGATCACACAAGTTGCAGAATGAAATTTGCACCACTTTGCAACTTTAAACTACTTGCATTTGACACTTTTTCCATCAAATGAAAACTAGACACCACAGGAAAAAAACTTTAAGATAACAAAAATTGAGAGAGTTTATTGTAGAGGGGGCCTAAATGATCTTGATGCCTCAGATAGAATGCCCGTAGCTAACATGGTCTCCGAATAACAGGTCATCAAATATTTTTGCCCTTTTACAATTTAGACAGTTAAGGGATTACGCTGCATGAATTACAAATGTTTGAGGGCAACAATAAATTTCAAAATTTGAGTAAATATCATTACAAATGTTTATGTGAATAGATGGTATGATATATTGATATTGATATATAATCATTAGGTTGATTTGTTTTAATAAATGGAGTTTTTATAATTAGTCAATTGGCGCTAGTTATAATAGGGAGAGAATAAAAGAAGACAAAGAATGATTGGTAACCATCAATGGTTATTAGACTCACTATAGAGGATTACACTTTAGAGGGTCCTTGAAGTAAGGATTATGGGTTCAAAGAATTCATAAAAGATAATTCCCAAGTATGGGAATATTGAAATTCAAATATAAGCTCCTTCCATGTTCAAAGAACCATGTACCCCACTAACCAATGCTTGATTTGAACATATTAAGATAGTTTCTATGAAAATTGGGCATTTTCAGAAACCCTAGCTTAAAATCAGAATTGAGATTTGTCAAGATCATCAAAATAAGGATTTTGCATTTATTTTTTGGTTGAGATTCTCTTAGATGGCTCATAAATCAACTTTTTCTGCAAGGAGACACCAATCAATTTTTAGTAGTTTTCTTACAAATAGGCAAAGTAAAAGAAGAAAAAGAAAGAGCATCCAAAATGGAAATGAAATGAAAATAGATGGAAGGAACTTACATACAACAAATCCACACCATTTGGTTTCAAGTCGAGAACAAAAAGGCTTAAATCTTGATGCTTCCATTGAGGATAGGCATGTCAGTCTCTCAACTTAGTCACTCCTGGCCATACATCTTCATTGGGAGTTCCAAGATACCTATTTCACACAACAACCTCTCATGAATAGAACATGAATAGAACATAACCAAACTATTACTTTCCAACCTTTTGGAAACTTGTAACCTATTATAAAAACAACACAATTTAATCTTCCACTTAGTTTACTAATCTATTGAGAATATCCTACATTTTTTTACATATTTTTGAGAAAAAATAAAATACCATTGAACTTTATATCCTTTTCCATAGTTCTAAACATAAAGTGTGCTACATTTTCAAGTCTAATAACTTCATCAATCACCTACATACATTATACAAACATTATATGATAGAATTGGCATCATACAAATTAATGCGCATAATTACAAATCAATAAGAAGCAATGTGTATACTTACAAATTAATCCAATGAACCATTTGGGTCTTCTCTACTCTTTATTGTGTCAATTATTTCCTCATGGTCAGACTCACGCACCTTCCACAAGGTCTTGTTCAAAGGTCTACCCCCATAATTGATCAAACAAACATTGGAGGCCACGACAAGGTTCGAGTAATGAAGAATCATTCGATGTGTGTCAAAGTCTTGAAAAATCCAAAATTTAACACTCTTATGTGGGTACCTTCTAATCCACGTTCCAGTAACAACAACTGAGCCTATAGGGTATTCGATGTTTTCTCCATCTATAATTGGGGCCTCCAATTTCTTTTTGGCCTCAACGCAACGACACAAGTAATAATATGTTCCCTCTTCATTGTCTTCATCTGCAATAACTGCATAAACATTCCATACATTGATATGTACAACAAATTAGATGAAATTAGTGAACATTATAAATACATTACAAAGTAAGATAACAATAGGAATTTCAAAAACTATACAAGTAGATATATTACCTGGTTGAACTAGATCTTATATGTGGTCAAAGTCAATCGATGATTCCATTTGTGTTAGTTCCAATGCCATTGGAGGGTGATACGTGTGAAGTGGGCTAAGATAACTTAACCACCATTTCTCAACCCACTCATTTGACTCACAATCATCTCAAGCTTGCATTGTACATGAACAAAAGCATGCCATCTTCCACGTATGGATACTCCATGAACCTGCATTTGAGCTAAGGAAAGAGTGTAACTCACTCAATCCTGTCAGTATACAACAATCCTCATATGGTGCAATGTTAGTATCATCCATCAACCAAAAAAATCTATGAACTAAAGACGTACCTTCATTACCTGGACCCATTGAAGCATTACACCACTTGACGATTGATTTTACATCTGCCAACTTTGCATTGTCTTTATAATTTAACTCTTTTCGTGCTAATTCTCTTTTGACACATGCTCCTACACCATCATGCTCCCCCTTTCCATGTACAACCTCACAAAATTTCAATATATGTTGAACACCTATAATGATATGCATCATGTTCAACCAGTAGAACATGCACGAGTTCTTGAACTGTGTTGCACAGTTATCTGACCATATTATATGTCAACTGTATTCTATGCCCCTCTAAGACAAAACATTGTAGAACAACTAGAAGCAACCTTGCATGAAATTTAGAGAATGTGTGCAATCATCACTAATATAAAAGTGATACTCCCTCAATACCTTCCTTTGGTCCTCTGTACTATCAGCTGCATGAATGAATACTATATGCACAAATATTGAAACCTGTGTGGAGTTGTAATATTGTGACTAAACCTCACCTCACATTGTGGTTGTAGAGTGTAGTTCTCTGCAAAGTTGACCACTGAAACTATGCTGCCAACTGGAAAGTTGTCCTTGCATGACTTGAATTGAAAGTCCAACCATTGAGCTCTATGGGTATTCCTTGCATACTCATACACTATATTATCAGAAAATGTAGACAAACTGATACACTTGAATCTTCTGAATAACCAAATCACACCTTTTTGCTTGATTACCATCTTTTGTAATGTATTCCACTATTTTATACTTCCTAAACTCTATTAGTTTCTTTCCCACCTCATGTGTGCTTTCCATATGTTGACATACTGGCATCTGTTACAAGCCACCACAATGTTGACATGAACTATCCAAGCATAGTTTCCTGTAGAATATTTGGCCATCCTCTATTTCACATAATTTTTTTGATAAGAACTCTCTTGAAGATGTTGGTGGGTCTTGTATGCCACAATGATGCAAAACATTGTTAGTATGCAAATCTAAGTATATAGAACGATAAACATTGTAATGGTTAGAGAATTCAATATGTAGTCTACAATAACAAGTAGTGTGTGTGTGTGATTTATCTTGACATAAAAAGGTTTAAGCATTTCAAAATATCTTTGAAAACTTTGAATTTGAGGATAATCTTGTTGAAATTTACCAAAAAATTGGGTTTGAGTTGTATCCAAAAATTTTTTTGGATGTGGCTCATAGTTCTAACTACCGATTCTCCTTCTTGCCACATCCCTTTGATTCAAATATGGCCTTGTGTTATTCTTCCAATAGTATTCAATTATTGTTCTCAATGCTTCAACAACTGGTTTATCTTTTCTTGGGAGTCTCCCCGAGAATGCCCATAACTCATTTGAGGGTGATCCCATAATACTAGTTTACAATTTTCGGCCAAACTAGACATTGAAATATTTTTTCCTAACTAAATCTTCACTTTCGAGCACCTATAGCGGCTAAAATGTGAGGAATTTGAAGATGATGCAAACTAGTGATTTGTGACATTTTATCTGTAGATTCTAATTTATTTTTTTCAAAAAATTTGGAATCAAATTGCACTTCTTTTTCCATCTCCTTTGAAAACTAGTTTTTTTCAGTAAACAACATTTTTAAGGAGTGACACTCACCGTATACAACATAATTTTTTTTCCATGAAGGATAAAATTCTATTTTTTTCAAATTTAGATTTGTAACTATGATATCTAGTGCTTCCAATTGATCTCATAGTGTTTTATTGAATATTTTTTCCTTAATCAAGTTTCGAAGTCAAACCAATTACAATTCAGACATAGGTGGACTGCATACAACATAACTTTTTTGTATGTATCAAAATTCTTTTTTTTTGTTGGATCAAGGACTTCAATATTTGGTGCACTCATATTTTTCAAAAAAAAATTTGATAATCTACTATTTTTTCCACGTGTGCAAAACAAAGAGCTTGATTTTCAATGAAAAACCTATGTTTAATAAAACTAAAAAAACAAATACATAATAAAACCAAAACATATTAAAATTATATTCGTTGGATAGCTCGTTCCAAGAACTACCATCATCTAGTTGGGTATGTGAAGTCTCCTCCATTTTCATCCTCAACTCGAGCTTTGAAGCACAAATTTTCTGGACTTTTTTGGTTCCTAAGGGGGAGAAGGGGGGTAAAAGGGGATTCACTCGAACCCCCTTTCCTTTACCATTTTCTTTCTTTTTTTTTGAACGGGAAATGAGGGGCCAACATTTAATGGGTTTTCTCAAACCAAATAGTTCATTCGAATCCCAAAAAGAATTTGTTTTTGCATGAGGTCATTTTTTGCCTTTTTTCCTTCCTCACTCGAATTATAAACCACTTTTGTGGTTTTACCCTTGAATTGGTGCCCTCAATTCTTTTCCGCCTTTCAACGACTCTTGATAAAAAAATTTCTATTAATTCTCAATTGTTCACTCATCTTTCTAATGAGACAAGATCTCCTTGTTTGACTACTTACCAAATTCGATGTAATGACACATCGGGTAACATTACTATCCTTTGAGCATGAGGTCTTACCCACACTCTCACAAACATCCATTAGATTCTTCACAATAGTGTTTTCACTTGAAGCATTCGATGTTCTCAACCCAAGAATCTTCATGATGTTTCTATACTTTATACCCCACATCATTTCAACAAACAGTTGACATCTTGTGGTCTCATTTAGCCTTTCAAAGAATAATTTCCAAATCTTATCAGCATATCTTCTACAAGTGTGTGCTGGAATCTTACCTTCCATGTGCTGCAAAATATCCTCATCAATATTAATCAAATACTTTGGCTTTCTACACAAAATTCTAGGTGGTGTTCTCCTAGGTACATGTTGTACCCCAAATTAAAATTTTCGCTACACTTATGCATTTTGAAGAATTGAGTCAAGATACTGTTAAATTTGTTAGAAAAGGTCAAAATGGGGGTCTGCATGTCTTGCATGGGGGTCATAAACTTGAAATTTTCAAAATCTGACAATCTGGGTCGGTTCAAAAAGACCAAACCTACAATACCCAGATTTCAGTTTTTCATCCCTAAATTTTAGGAAAATTTCTAGTTTTAGCAGTTTTCTAAAAATAAAAACTTTTTCTAGGTTTCTTATGAAATGGATACTTGTAAAATTTTCTAAAAATAGAAATTTTGGCCATTTGGGTTAAGACTGATTTTGATTGGCTTAAAATACTTCCTCACCAAACTGGTGCAGTGAGAATCACAAAAAGGTCAGTTTTACTCTACTAGGTCTATTCTGCTTTTTCAGAAGCTGCTTCGGAGATCCAAGGTCATTCATGGAAGTCATTCAGCTGCCAGGTGTCAGAATCAAGAGTTCAAGCATCAAACAGAGACTGTCAATGAACAATGTGCACGAGAAACGAGGAACAAGCTAAGGAAGTTGAAAAATGAAAAATGTCAAATAAAATCTAAGTCTGGAGATTTCAGGCGGCCTTCTCAAGAAGAGGCGCCCATGTTTCAATGCCTTAGAAAAAATTTCATCTTGGCAGCCAAAGGCAATGGAAACACGTGTTACAAGGTAAAATTGAAAAATTGATAAAATTTTCTAACACTGCTAGCCATGGGCGCCCCTGAAGGAGAAAGGCGTCCAATTTTCCAAGAGGTCGAAAGTCAAAATCAGGGTTTCCATCTCCAGGTCAATGTTGCTCAGAATCGTCCTAGCTCTGCAACGAATTAGCTGGCATGCTCGTTAGATCATCCAGTCACTGGCAAATTCAAGACGAACAGGAGCTACAGAGAGAGGTATTTTAAAACTCTGAAGATGAAGAAAATGAAATAAAATCTAAGTCTGGATAAGATGGGCGCCATACCTCAAGAAGGGCGCCCAAACTTTTGAGATAGCAGATGGTCAAATTTGCTGAAGACTTCTCCAACATGACTTCATCAGACTAGATCCAGCTCTCCAACGAATCCATCAGCTCATCCGTCAGAGTCAATAGTCATCACATATTGCCAGGCAAACAGAGGAGAAAAAGTGTGAGAAATGGCATAAAGTGGAAAGCAACAGTGAAAATTCAAAAATAAAAACTAACACTGGAAGCTATGGGCGCCCCTGAAGGAGAAGGGCGCCTAGGGTTTAAGGCCACCAGAAGTCAGTTTCCAGAAATGAGTGATCCAGAAGACCCCTTCCAAATTCATCTCAGTTGTCCAGTGAACTTGATAGCCAGTCAATCTGACAAGTACAACACCCAGAATAGTGAAATCATCTAAAGGTCAGAAGACAAGCATAAAGATTGAAGATCATGAAAATGGCTAACACTGGAAGAAATGGGCGCCCTTATCAAGGATAGGCACTTGCCATTTCAAAGGGACAAATGAAGTTTTTAGCAGATGATGTCTCCAAAACAAAGTTGTTAGATGTGATCACGCTCCGCGATAGAAGAATCAGTTCATTCGTCGGACAAATCTAGAGGCCGAGAGACAGAGCTGAAGTAGGGTCAAAAAGTGAACAAAAGTTTAAAATGATAGAAATTTGGCTAAGTCTGGGAAGACTGGGCGCCATACCTCAAGAAGGGCGCCCATTTCTACATGCCTTAGTTTATTTTTTTGAAAATTTCAAAATTTCAAAGAGAAGAGAAATACAGCTTTACTCAAGGCATGAATTAGGTTTAGGGTTTGAGAAGCTGTTTTCAAAGAAAAAACTTATTTAAGGACACCTCTATGTATTATTTCTCATATTTTCTTGCAGGTGCCTTCAAAGAGAAACAAAGCAGCAACTTCAAACCTATGTTTTTTAAGATTCAAGAACCCTAACTTGTTGTTTTCTCATAAATTTTCAAATCAGCAATCAAAGAAGACCTCCTCTTTCATATTTTCTCATCAAGAACATCGAATTTGTGAAGAAGAGGACCTATACAAATCAAATTTCAGCATGCTGATCCATTTTTGTTCTATCTTCTGGACAAATTGTTAAAGATTTCTCTCTAAGTTGCAGCAACTGCTTTTATTTTGCATGTCAGGGAAAACTTCATAGTCATCCATTTCTAGTCTTTTGGGTCTATGCTAAACCTTCTTCTAGTCAAAACCCATATCTCAGAATAAATCTCAATAATTTGTCCGTTGGAAGAAGAAAAATCAGCAAGCTAAATTTAGAAAGTTTGCCAAAATTTATCTAAACCTAGGCGTGTTTACTGTCAATCTTCAAGTCTTTCATAATGGAATACACTCCTGCAGAGTTCAAGACCAAATCAACGCGTTACCATGATTTTATTGAAACAGCCAAAACTGACTTGCATCACATCAAGCTAATGTTCAATATACGTCCTTTAGAAGATGCAAGCAATACCACCATCAGGCATCTTGGCCATTCAGGTCTTCTTGCAGAAGCATCCATACCTTTCTTAGTACAGAGCTTAGAGTTCATAATTGCTTGCATCAAGCATTACAATCTAGCTACAAGGGACATACAGTCAGTTGATGGGAGAATCATTTGCAGCCTAAAACCAAACATGATTGAGAAATGCTTCTCCATTCCACCATGGCCTAGAAGTGTCACCATCAACGTGGAAGAATGTGAAAGGATATGGGAAGAACATTAGGATAAGTACAACAAGAAGATTGCACATAGGTGGTTGAAAGAGAAACATTCTACATTGCCAAAGGATGTTGGAAGAGAACAATTCAAAGATGAATTTTCCATCATAATAACCCTACTCAATCGAGTTACAGGTCAAGCAGATGCAACAAGGTTTCAGTCTTGGATGTTCTACGTGATACCTCATATAATGAAAAAGACAAACTTCTATGACTGGCCTACATTGATTAGTGATTGCTTACATCATCAGATAACTGAGTATTTTCATAGACATGCATTTCACATGGTCTCCTACCTAGTCTATTTGGTTGCCTATCAAGGTAAATTCAGAGGGTTAAACACGAAGGGTTCTTTAAACATTTAGCATGTCTACAACTACTATACTTAGTTGGAATTCACTGTTGCATCATGTCATTACAAAAGGGTGAATGAAGCATTCTTGATTTATACAGTGCGGGACCTGGACAATGAGCTACATGTTCGCATCTCATCCATTGCCAGGGCTGCAATATCAGAATGGGCAGATTGGTTTATTCAATTTGCCACTTTCACTTACCTAAGGGTGTACGGTTATTCAAGGGCTCCACTTATGTTACCGAGGTATCCATCAGATGAGGTAGTATGCATGGAATTCTTCAGGCAGATTTCAAATGTCCACACCTGTCTGCGTAACAAAAAGAAACTAGCCTTCAGCTTTCCTTTTGATTTAGGTATTTACACATGTAGATCATCCACAGAAGCTAAACTAATGGGTAACGAGTTAGAAAAATTTGGTCTCAAGCCTTTCAGCGAGAGACGATTATATGATCCCCATGGCTTCTATGCATCTAGACTTGGTTAGAACTATGCTCATATGCCCGCACTTGAAGACTTCTGGGCTAATTGCAGAGACGAGTATGAGGTGCGAAGGCGAAGTCACAGTAGGTTAACCCTTCATCAGATGAAAGATTGCTTATTAGAAGATATTGAAGGGTTGTCAGATGATGATGGGGATGTAATTCTTCAAGCCTACACTAGAAATAAGGTTGAGCAGCAACCTCTTCCACAGGTCAACTGGGCTCATAAAGAATGTATCACAGTGGAAGAAAGGACAAGACAAGTGGTAGAGTACAGTAAGACTTTCTTGATTCTAAAGAGAAGGGAGTCTATTCTAATAGTAGAGCCACCAAAGAAACATTCATCTCTTCCCTCTTCTTCAAGAGTGCAACCAAAGAACAAAGAAAAAGTTCAGTGTCAAGAGGTCACAAAGGGCAATAGATCAGCAAAGAGTGCTAAAAGGAGGCTGGATTATACAGGGATTATTATACAGGAGCAACCTACAGCTGAAACAGAATTTCCTCCACCGGAGCCCATACTTCAAGAAGAAGTACAACATGATGAACCTTTGATACAAGAAACCCTTCCATCTCCTAGGTCTTTGCCAATTCACATTGATTTGGAATACGAGGAGATAGAGGCCAATGTTACAATTATTCCTCCCTTGGATGTTAATAGAAATACCACATCTTGGCTTAAGAGCTCCTTGGGAAGGACAAGAAGAAGGCCTTCGTATCAGGTGAATGTTGATGACCTTAGCATATACCAGGAAGCACCCAAGAAGAAGGCCAAGAAACAAATGCATTTTGAGAGGAATCTTGAGGGTGAAATGGTCATGGAGACAGCCACGCCTCTTGAAGATAAGATAAGAGATGAGGTGAATGTTGATGATTTTGTCATGGTCAAAGCAAACCTTGATAAAAGTACTCGACATGTTGATATAAGTTTGTTTAAAATGGTAACAGAAAACATTCAAGTAAGAGTGCAAAAGGATGGAGAAGACAAGGCAACCCTCAAGGCTGAAAATCGTCAAATCCGGTTATGTATATCAAAACTTATCCAAGGCACCTCACAAACAACTCAGTTGTTGCCTCGAGTCTTAGAAACACTAGCTGATCAGTAGCAATTAAGGCAGTTAGTTATTTGTGGAAAACAAACTAATGAGTGGGTTGAAGAGATCATCAACAGAGGAAAAGAGGTCCTAACACAAGTCTTCCAGTTGAGATACAAGGCTCATGATTTACGTCAAGGTATCCAGGATTTTGAACAGTTGATAGCCGAGTTCAAGCCCATGCACGAAATCATAATTGCAGATTTAGAGATGGCTTGTGGCTCTACAATGGCAAGAGAACATAAAAAACAAATCGTGGAGTGGAAAGAAAGTCATCTTTTCAAGGCGAATACATATGTCAGAATATCCAAGGAGTTTGCAATGTATAAACAAAGAGTTTTTGATACTCTTAGGTTCATCAGAGAAGTAGTTGCAGCAATTCCTTGTCAGTATTGCCTCGAGGATGGTTCCTACATTGGGCTTGACGTAGTCCAAGCTGAGTTTCAAAGTGTCTTGCATGGCAGCAAGGGCAATGTTGGGAGAATGATGATGATTTCCATGATGTCAGCAAGGTTCGAGAAAGTGGCCCATGAGAGTGAAGATTTCTTGAAATCAATTACAGATGGTGAAGAAATCTTGGAAAAGCGGCATTTCGCTATTAATAGCATCAACACTCCTACTTCAAATGAAGTTGCCCGCTTTTTAGCGGATGTGATCGAGCTTTAAATCTGCTTTCTTCTAGAAGCATCTTCCATGCTTTCTTTCTATTCTTGTCTCAAATCTTTTCCATTCTTTGAGGATAGAAAGAAAATATTGTAACAAGTTGTCACGAGTTGGCACATTCCTTTTTAAAAGTTTTCTAGGGTTTAGATGTTTTAATCTCTTCTAGATTTAGAAATAAAGCTTGCATGTTGGCAAGTAGTAGTTGTAAATGCAAGGAGATTTTAGGGTTTCCTACTCCTCTGCTTAGTTATAAATAAGAACAGTGTTTGCTCATTTTAGTTTAACCGTGCTTGTGATAACAAGACATAAGTGTTTTTAGTACCTTCTCTTTGTTATTCAGTATTGTTCACTTTGTGTAAAGAGCAAGTTTGCATGCCTCTTTAGCTGAAAATACTTGTTTAGTGCATGTGTTGTGTTGATTATAATTAGGGTGATCACATGTTGCAAGCGTGTTGCTACAACTTGTTGTCCCGAAGTTGTAATCCATGTCCCAGATACTTGAGTAAATAAAATCTTGAGCATGCTTTGTCTACCCTGATATAAATATCTCAAATTTTCGTCTATTTGTTTTGTGTTAGAAGTATGAGTAGATAAAATCTTGAGCGTGCTTCGTCTGCCTCGAAATAAAAATCTCGTATTTTCGTAATACTTTTATGATCTCTTTTTTCAGCTTGCCTTAAAACGTATGTTGAAGAATAGCTTATTTGAGTATCTCTGTCAGAAATCAAACTCGTCCATTTCTAAACTCTCTTGCTCTGTGTTTACTTGAGAGGGTAGAAAAGTTTTAAGTGTAGGTTAAGTTGTAGCTGTCTAGTTTCATTAAAGAGAAAACCTCAGCCACTACATCTAGTGTTCTATAACCTTGTGTTCTCACAGCTGAACCAAAAAGATAGGCGTATTTAAGTTTAGATTACTTTCTTTATGCAACTCAGCAAAAGAGGGAGCTTCCCCTCCTAATTCGAAGAGCAGTTTACTGCACATAGCTGTCTGTTTCCAGAACGCATTCCAGAGGTGCGATTTGAAATGCCAACAGTACATACATCTCAACATTAGGAATTTCATATATATTTAAGTGAGGTGGGTTAGATCACATACCTTCGATCAAGGGTGGAATATAAGACATACCTTGAGGTTGACATGAGGATGATGGCATACCTTCTTCAAATCCGAGTGATGATGTATTCTCAACTTGAGATGTGGTGTATAATATCCCTTCATATTCACTTGCAATAGATGGTGTCCTTCCATATTCACTTGCGGTAGAAGGTGTCCCTCCATATTCACTTGTGGTAGATGGTGTCCCTCCATATTCACTTGTGGTTAATGGTGTCCCTTCGTATTCACTTGTGGTAGAGGGTGTGTCTCCAACTATGGTATTTGAATCTATCTTAGCACGATTCTTTTGCATTTGTTCCCTCTATGCCACCAATTCCTTTTCTCTTTTTGATGGTTGAGGTTCCTCTTCAATTGGCTTGTTTTCGTCAATCGTATCCAATTTATTCTTGTGATGATATTCCCTCACGCATTCTTTCTTTTTTGCTTTATTAGTTTCATACTCTTCATTTGTTGGTTTATTCCTTCTTTGTTTCCTCGACATGGTGGATAATTTTACCTGTAGCATAGTAATGAGACAAATATTGGTTCCTAAAAAATGAATCCGTACAAATAAATGAAATATATGTCATTTAAGGCTTCATACAAAATACTTACAATCATCTTATAGAAGAGTATTTCTAGCATAGACAAAGGTCACATGATTTTTTTGGATGGAATGCCTTAAAGAAATGTGGTCATGTGGCATGCCATGATTGCAAGATAGGCTCAAAATAGAAGCATGGACAAGGAATGTTAATTGTTTGATAATAATGTTTTCATAGACATGTACGCAAAATGTGGTATCATTGACAAGCTAGTGAGCTCACTAGCTTGTCAATGTAGCAGGGTTGACAAGGTAGGGGAAACATGAAAAAATGCCTCATATAAATGGGGTCTCACAGTGATGTCACTGTGAGACCCCATTTATATGAGGCATTTTTTCATGTTTCCCCTACCTTGTCAACCCTACTACATTGGAAAGCTATTTTACATCACCATGAGCCCCCATTTCTATGAGGCATTTTTTCACGCTACCCCTACTACATTGTCAAGCTAGTGAGCTCACTAGCTTCTTAATGCTACCACATTTTGCATACATGTCTATGAAAACATTATTGTCAAAAAATTCACATGCCTTGTCCTTGCTTCCATTTTGAACCTATCTTGCAATCATGGCATGACACATGACCACATTTCTTTAAGGAATTCCATCTAAAACATCATGAGAGAATTGGCAAGCTAGTGAGATCACTAGCTTGCCAATGCAGTAGAGTTGACAAGGTAGGGACAACGTGAAAAAATGCCTCATAGAAATGGGATGTCATGATGATTACATCACCATGAGGCCCCATTTCTATGAGAAATTTTTTTCATGCTGCCCCTACCTTGTCAACACTATCGCATTGGTAAGCTCAATGCTACCACATTTTTCATATATGTACGAAAACATTATTGTCAAACAATTCGCATGCCTTGTCCATGCTTCCATTTTGAGCCTATCTTGCAATCATGGAATGCCACATGACCACATTTATTTAAAGAATTCCATACAAAAAATCATGAGACCATTGGCAAGCTAGTGAGCTCACTAGCTTGCCAATGCGATAGGGTTGAGAAGGTAGGGGCAGCATAAAAAAATGTATCATAGAAATGGGGTCTCATGGTGATTTGTTATAGAAAAGGGTTCTCTACAAATCACTATGAGACCCCATTTCTATGAGGCATTTTTTCGTGTTGCCCTTACCTTGTCAACCTTATCACATTGGAAAGCTAGTGTCCTCTCTCTCTCATGTCTCTCCCTCCTACCCCCTCTCCCTCTCTCAAGTCTCCCTCTCACTCACTCACTCCTATATCTCTCCCCTCTACCCTTAACCCTCTACCCTCTATCTCTCTCCCACTCCATCCCTATCTCTCTCTCAAGTCTCTCCCTCCTACCCTCTATTTCTTGGACCCATTTTTTTCAAACAGGCCAAGTTAGGTTTTCAATTTCACTGAATTGCCAAGCTAGTGGGCCCACTAGCTTACCAATTTAGTGAAATTGGCAATGTAGTGGACTATTTGAAAAAATGGGTCCAAGAAATGAAATCTCCCAATGATTTACATCACCAAGAGACCCCATTTTTTGGACCCATTTTTTTAAACAATTCAAGTTAGATTTTCAATTTCACCGAATTGTCAAGCTAGTGGGCCCTCAACCCTTAATCCATCAACCCTCAACCCTTAAACCCTAAACCCTCAACCCATATACCCTATACATTGGATCCTCAACCATCATATATCTCTATCCCTCCCTCCTCTTCTCTCCTTATCTCTATCTCAGATACCCTCAAACTTATAACCTAAACCATCTACCCTCAACCCTAAACCCTCAACCCTCAACCCTAAACCCTTAAAACTTCTACCCTCTACCCTCAACCCTAATCCCTCAACCCTCAACCCTTAATCCCTCAACCCTTAAACCCTCAACCCTCTACCCTCAACCCTTAACCCTTAAACCCTAATCCATCAACCCCTATACCCTATACCCTATACATTTGACTCTCAACCCTAATCCCTCAACTCTATACCCTCAACCCTCAACCCTCTACCCAAAACCTTAAACCCTCAACCCTCATCCCTTAAACCCTCAATTCTTAACCCTCAACCCTTATACCCTCAACCCTATACATTAGACCCTCAACCCTAATCCTTCAACCATATGCCCTCAAACCTATACCCTAAACCCTCTACCCTCAAACCTATACCCTCAACCCTAAACCCTCTACCCTCAACCCTTAACCATCAACCCTAAACCCTTAAACCTTCTACCCTCTACCCTCAAACCTAATCCATCAACCCTATATCCTCAACCCAATACCCTAAACCATCAACCCTATAGGTCCTCAACCCTATACCCTCAATTCTCAACCCTCTACCCTATACATTGGATCCTCAACAAGGATAACTTTAGTGGTGAATTCCAGGAATCGGGAAAATCAAATTTGGCAAATTCTAGGTATCTAGCAAGGTGTTCAAAACGCCCAGATTTCATGAACTATCGGTCCAATGCATGTCCATTCACCAGCGGTTTTTTTTTACGAGGCATGTTTAGGAAATAAATTCGCCATAACAGACTACGCGTTTCCAATGGACTGATCAATATTTTCGCCTGGAATCTCGTGGAGCATGTCATAAAACACCAACATATTCACCAATACTATTGAAATAACATTATATGAGGACCCATTTTTCCAATTAAAATTTACAAATTGTTGCTTGTGAAGACCCATTCGCCAATTAAAATTTATAAATAGTTGCTTATGAGGACCTATTTAGCCTTGAAAATTACAAGGTATCGTTGTATAAGCACGCAGGATTCACCAAATTTTTAACATACCATTTAAAAATCCCACGAAATTCACCAAATATGGATTGATATAAATACAATTGAAACTGTTATTTGTTCTTACACATTTTGTTTGGTTCTGAGGTTCTACTTCTCGATTCAGAAGTAAGTGAAACCCGAAAACATAGACTCAAAGGTGAGTGATCATTTCTTCATACTGTTATTAGTTATTAGTTATAATAATAAGATTTCTTTATCTGTTTTCCATTCTTGCTTCAGTCTTAAACATGATTTTGAGTAGGGAATGGGATCTATATTCTTTGTTGGTTTGTCCTTCTTAAACAAGAAGACATTTTTTCCAGCTTTTATTCGAAGTGAGATATCAATATGTCGAGCAGCAACTGCAAGGGTAAGACTCCTGAGGGTAATGAAGAGACTGGGAGGCCATAAAAATGCCCAAAACGTGGAGGTACCATACAATCTTACTTTGGAATTGGCAAAGCTTCTAATCCATCACATCAAGGTGGAGCTACACCATTGACTCTTCCACCAAATATTATTGAAGATGGCAATGACAATACCTCACCGCCATAGGAAGGTCAAGGTGAGATTGTCATTGTGTTAAATCAAAATGTATCAAATGAGGATGACAATACCGCAGAAGATGTTCCAAGGGATACCCTGGATAGTCAGAATGAGGATGATGTTGGTAGCAAGAAAAGAAAAGGCAAAGCAAAATTGGGGTGCGAGTGGGAAATGACAAGGAATTTTCAAATTGGTTGGTTGTCGAAGTACCCATTCCTTGAAGCAGTGGGGGTATCAAACGAAAACGATATTGAAAGGGCAATAGAGGTCAAATGTAAGATTTTTAGTTGGAAATGTGGAAGAGACAAGACAATGCAGCTAAAGCTTGACACTATAGAAAAGAATATCGGCAAATTTTATGAAAAACAAATCATAGACGGAAAGGAACAATCAGCCGTACAATGGAAATCAAAGGAAGAATGTCTTCATGTTAAGTATGTCGCAGATTATGGAGAGCATAACCACAGAATGTCAAAGATTAAAAAATGTGAAGGTACACTTGAGGCTCATTTTGGAAAAGTGATGGCAGCAACAAATCTGTCAAAAATTGTTCAGATGAGTGTTGTTTTTCATATTTTGTCCAGGGGCGTCCTATGACAGACTACCCAGAATATTTTGATTTATTATCTTATTTGAGTGTTCCCCACTTTCCCTTCTCACATTGGTTAGTAAACGCTGGATGGGAATGGGCGAACTGTCTTGCTGCAATGGAAAAGCAAGATTAAAAGGAGAAATTAAAAGAGTCAAATTTCATTGCATTATCTTTAGATGAAGTTACTGCGGTAGACAATACTTCTTGGGTTTGTATTCATTTATATACTGTAGAACAACATGTTCGCCAAGCTCATCTTCTATGTGTTCGTAAAATGAAGGACAGTTCAACATCACAAAATCTATTTGAACTAGTCAAGAAATATTTGAATGAAATTGCAGGTATGGATGAGTTGATAATTGCCAAAAAGTTGGTGTTTGTAGGAGCTGATGGAGTTACAGTGATGCAAGGTCAAAGGAGTAGTCTTTGCACAAAGTTACAAACTACTTGTGCACCATACATGCTTGGCATTCACTGCATGGCCCACATAATGAATTTAGCATTCAAAATTGTAAGCAAGTTTCCTACAGTATCAAAAGTTGAAAATCTAGTTCACAATATCCACGCATACTTCTGCTGAAGTCCTAAACATTTCCTTGAATTTAAACATTTTGCTGAGGGAATAACACCTGGAAACAAGCTTCTCAAGGATTTCGATACCAAATGGATATCCTTGCATGGACCAGCGCAACGAGTTCTTTCAGAATATCAATCCTTGATTGGAGTGATGTATGAGCATTGCAGCACAGTAGACAAAGCTCCTGACCTCTTACATAGCTTAAGCGATATAGAGACACTCTTGACTTTAGCTAGTCTTCTCCCCATGTTGGATGAGATGAAAAATCTTGTGAAGAAAGCCCAAGATAGAACTATGTATATTTATGAATATGCCAATCTACGTAAACTTACATGCTTGGCCCTCGATCATCTATATCTAGATCTAACACAAGAAGGCGCAAATTATTTCATGTGGCAAAAAATTACTGATTTGAATAATCTTGATAATTATTTGCAGTTTAATGCAAGTGGACACTTATGTATTTGTGTACGTGGATATGAGATACCAATGTACCATTGTAAGATAGCCAGGTGCTCTAGAAAAGAAGTACATGTTAATGAGGAAGATTTTAACGACATTGTTAAATCTGTTAGTGATAATTTGAAGGAAATTGCAAAATCTCTTTCCTCAAAGATTCGTCAAAGATTCCCTCGACATGAAATACTTGAAGCCATGGGTATTGTGTATCCTCAATTTTGGGTAAATCGAGATAACCCAAAATATTTTCATGATCAAGTAAAAAACTTGATCGAACAGTTTTCAGAAAAGGTAGCATACAATGAACAAATAATAGAAGGAATTTTAGATGAAAATAAGCTTAGAAAGCAATGTCGAAGTTTTGCAGCAACTATGAGGGAGCAGTATAAATCCATGGGCAAGGAGAAGGCCTTTGAACCAGGATCAATAAAAAAGGTTTGGACAAGCTTAGGTCAGAGTGAAATATTGCGTGGTTCAATGTCAGAATATTTCAAACTTGTTGATTTATGTCAAACAATGATATTGGGGTCGGTGGAGGATGAGAGAGTTTTCAGTACATTGGGGTTTTTGAAATCAAAGTTAAGAAACAAACTGGACAAGAATTTGGAAAATTGCTTGAGGATGAAAGGAACTGCGTATAATGTCAAAAAAAATCCTTTTGAAAGGGCACTCACAATCTGGAGGTCCACATGTGAAAGAAGAGGAACCAGGTTGTGCAATAGAGGCTCTCCAATTCCAACAAGCGCTGGTACAGGTGGTAGTGGCAGTGGCAGTGGCAGTGGTAGTGGCAGTGGCAGTGGCAGTGGGACCGGGCCTGGGATAGATGACAATGATATTGAAATTGATACAAATTAAACAATGAATGTTGAATTTGAGACACAGGCCGAAGAAAGTGCAGAGCAGTCTTAGAATCAAGATGACTCTTTTACTTTATCTGAAGATGAGCATCGGTTTGAGGACCTTGTCTCCGTTTGGGAAATGGAAGATAATTAGAAGGTTTTAGGTATTTTTACTGCACTTCATGAATCAGTTTCCATTGTTCCAAAGTCCAAACTGTAGTTGATGTCTGATGATATTTTATATTGTATTCAATGAACATTGAAATTGTGAATCATTGCACTTCATGATATCTTATTTTATATTGCACTCAAGCATTGCACGTCAACATGAATCATATTCCAAACTGTCGTTGATGATTTTTTATATTGTATTCAAATAAATTGTGAATCATTGCACTTCAAGTTCAGAATATTTTATTTTATATTGCACTCCAAGTCTCCATGATATTTTATATTATATTGCACTTCATGAATCATAATACATATGCCAAAGTCAAACTATAGTAATGTAGTTGATGATATTTTATAAATTATATAAAATTCAATACCATCGGCCTAACAATGCTTCATTGGCGGAACCCCCATCACAATCTCATCGATGGCCTGATAAAAATAGCTCACAACCTAGTATCGATGTAACAGTACTCTATCGGGCTAAAACCTAAGGTGCTCTCCCGATATACCGATAGAGTCAAGTTGTCAACAAAAGTAACCATCAATTATAATTTATGACCATGGGCATGAATTATCTTATTTTATCAATAATCACAAAAATATACCACACTTTGATTTTATGAACAACGCAAATTGTAGAAATTTGTGTGACAAGATCCATATTATAGCCTACATTCACATTGCATCCATAAATATTAAACAAAATTTGAAATTTCGTAGTGACGTAGTCCTTCCCCCATTCCTAACAAAATTAAATACCATCGGCCTAACAATGCTTCATCGTCGGAACCCCCATCACAATCCCGCCGATGGCCCGATAAAAATAGCTCACAACCTAGTATCAGTGTAACAATACTCTATCGGGTTGACTCCTAAGGTGCTCTCCCTATATACTAATAGAGTTAAGTTGTCAAAAAAATTAACCATGAATTATAACCATGGCCCATGGGCACTAATTATCGAATTCATAAAGTATATCGGGGGAACTATGGTGCATCGGGGAAACATTATCTGGCGTCCCACCGATAGAACGAAGGACAGGTTTCCATCGGTGGAGAGGGTGGCTATCGGTGAAAGATTGATGTGACATCTCGGGGCATCGTGCAATCGTGCTACGGTGCATTTATGAACCAAAATTGAAGTGAATTATATCACAAGTTGATCGCATAGTTGTTACAAAATCCTGGAAGATTTCGCTTAGGGCAGAAGCAGAAAGGAAAAAACTTGGAGTTCTGACGCAGCAAAGACTGGTGGACTGTGGAGGCAACTCAATGAGAGTCACGTAAGTACTTCATTTTCAGACCCAGCTGAGAAGCTATTTTACTCAAAAGCTTAAGATTTAAATAATGGAAGAGAGTACAGACAAACCCAAAGCTAAAAAAAGAAAACCGAAAAGCCTAAGAGACTCCTAAATGAAGACCTGATAGATCAATGTCCTGGGTTGGGGCTGAGACCCAAGAGGAGTTCTCAAATGAATCCTTCCATGGATCGATTATGGGACAAACAAAAGGGCTTAGGGGATATTTGGACACTGCAACGAGGGTACGACCTCTTCGTGTACCATTAGGGAAAACAATTTAGGTTTCAACCAGTTTGCAATCCATGGAGGTTGAACCTGGGAAGACTTGTGGTGCCCAATGTGTTTGTGAACGCAGAGCTAATTAAAGCTCTTGCTATTAGATATGACCCTAGGAAAAGAACTATTTAGTCACATGGCGGGGGTGACATGCTTGTTATTTCTAGGGATCTCATTTCTAATGTATTTCAGTTAGAGTGTTCACTGAATTTATCATTCACGATCAAAGATGAAGGAAATTACCTTTGCATAGGCCCAAGGATGAAGGAGGCCAACTCAAGAGGTTCTCTAGCAGTGAAAACCCTCCTTTCCATGAAGATTTGTTTGAAGAGTATTTCTGATACACCTATTATTTAGCTGGTCAAGTTTTGGGAGTAGAGGTTCTGCCTCTCATGTCGATTGCCCCAATGGTCTTAGCTGCAGGCATACAGAGCAAGGATGCCAGACCATTTGATTATGCTAGCTACTTGGCCAATGCCCTACATCGAGGGCTCGAAAAGATTAAAAATAATAGTGATAATATTAATTTTGAACACTATTCTTTGCTTATGCATTTGCTATTGTACGAGGGACAAGTCAGAGGGGTCTGGAGTGAAGAATTAAGGATAAAAGATACAGATGAAAATGGAGATTTTAAACCTATATAAATGTGGACTTCATTGTGGGACAGCCAATTTGGTAGGTCTTATTACCTTTATTTTGAAGATTTTTTTGTAAAACCATTGATGAAGTTGTTGGGGTATCCGTGCAACTATAACCTATCCCTAGAAGTACAAATATTTCTAAGACCAAAGGAAAATGACCGAAGAAATAAAGTGAATCATAACTGGGGAGACTGGTATGCTTTCCCTAATTGTACAATGATAAGGGTTTATGGGTTCGAAGGGGCTTCACACTTGATGCCACGAGTAGTTCCTGACCGAATTGCTTTTTTAGAAATTGTGAGGCAATTGGCAAAATCTGATTCCAAACACCTGAAAGGACATAGCAAACAATCAATTATGCCCAGCACCTTATGTTTTGGAGACTTTACAGTGGCTTCCAATGAAGGATATGGAGAAATTGATGGTAAATTAGCACAGTACAACCTACCTCTAGGTGATGTAAGGAAACAATTTGATGTAGAAGGGTTTATTCACAAGGCGAGATTATTGCAGGGGCTATCAGGTTATGAACATTTGTTCTCAATCGAAGATGTCATAAGAAACCATGATGAGGCTTCCACCAAGGAAAGAATGGCCACCTATAACAAGATTATGCTTGCAGAGGAATGGAAGAGGAAAAATTTCCCATCTTATTCAAAGGCATATGGTGAGATACAGGATCCTTTAACAAGAATTGAGCAACTCATCGCTCATGTCAATGAACTGGTAAAGGATGTTCCCCCAGTTGTTTTTGATGCACCTCATGCAACCTATTCAGGAGTACAAGTTGAAGACATAGAGCCATTGGATTACATACCTTCATAGCCTACTCCTGAGGTATGTTTTTTCTGTAGATACTGATATAAGTGAAGAAGAGCAGGGTGATGAAGATGGTGAGCAGGTCAAACAAATTAGTGCTCCTATGATTGCACAGTACGATCCCCCTCAAGAGTAGAATATTGTAAGATTTGAGGCATCAAATGAACTATCTAATGATGTGAGGGTCATGGTTGGACAACAGTTTATTTCTAATTGTGATTTTGTTAAATCTTCTGAATTTAAATCATTTGTTTATGAATATAAAGGTAGAAAAATAAGACAACAAATATAGGATATCACTCCTGAACATGAGGAAACCGCTCTGGAGGAATTGAAAAGGGAGGTAGAAAAGGAAATGGAGTCCATCACTCCTGAAAGAGGTAGGGAATTGCTTCAAGAAGTTGGAGTGTTGCTCCTGCCAGGGTGGGATATTAGCTCTTCAATTGTATTTGATAGCTTCAAAAAAAGAGGGGATACCACAATGAACTTAACAGAAGAAGCAAGTGACAAAATGTATTCAGGATCTAGGTACAACCCAGACGAAACCACCTTGCTTATTTGGTCAGTGTATCCCCATGATAAAAGACATGCTATAATTAGTAATCCAAACCAAGTGTTTGGTCATCTCTTGGTTCAACGAGTAGTGGATACCAACCCTATGGAGACAACAGAATTGAACATAAATGTGGCAAATTTTACCAAAGCACAGATCGATAAACTGATTAAGTAAAATGACAAACTAAAGAAGGAGCTAGAAAATCAGAGAGAGAAAATATCTTCCCCCTCCACATCAGATTTGTATTCCCCATGGCTTGAAAAATATAAGAGAGTGCTTGATGCATTGGCTGATGCAGCCTACTGGAAGAATTGCCATCTGAAATCCCAGGGGAAATGCAAAGAATTGGAGAAAGAAGTGAAAACCATCAAATATAACACTGTATCTGAAATGATAAAAGAAAGGTTCGATAAAATGATGAAATGTTCTATTGAATATTGGGAAGTATTCAAACAGACACGCATTGCATTGGTGGAGAATGAACAATTGTAGCCTAAAATGATGGAGAAAAATAAGGAGCTCCTAGATAAGAATTTCATGAAAGGACAAATATTGCTAACATATAACAAGTTGGTAGAATAACATAATGGATATCATAACAGGCTTAGGGAATATTTTGACTGCTTTGATTCAATCCCACTCTCAACACTTCATTTTGGCATTGGAAATCCGCAAGAATATGATGATTGGAAGGAAGAGTGTGCTAGGCTTCTGACTGTTGCGTTGCAAGAAATAAATGACGAGGTTATGGTTTTACAAAACACTCATAAGCAACTCGAAAAAATAATGTCTATGGAATATGATATGAAAGAGGCGATCTCTAACGTGGACACCTATGATGAACAGGAGTACATCCATCACCTCTTTGCAGTCAATATGTTTATTAGCCAAATTGTAGATGTGTCAGAATCATATCCAATGGGGCAACCATCAGATTCAGAGGAAGAACGCCATCTGACAGCATGATGAGCACCCTATCATGGAGTAGAAGCCTTGAACAAATCTTAGGTGGTCAGTGGTCATGGGCTTCTGCTTGGAGATTAACGGATCGGTGCATTCACCTGCAACATTGTTTTATTTATATTTTCAGTTATGTTTAGTTGTGAAACGTCATGAATTTTTACAAGGGGTTTGTAGCTTGTTGCCTCTCATATATAAGAGAGATCAAGACCCCAATAGGAGATCAGTGGATCATCACATCATTTTTAATTAGAATTTAGAGTAGAAAATAGTAAGAAGATAGATAATAGATTGCACCAATTTGTCCATCCATCTCATATCATAAACTATTTTTATAATGCATATCATTTGAACTTTGAAGATCAATACAATGGAGAAGGTTACACATATTTACTAATTTTCTTTTGAGTGTTCAACTATTATGGATTCATATGCTTATAAGTTATTAACTTATTTGGCTGTCTCCAAAGTGGTTGTTTATGTTATTCAAATTGAGTGTGTGGAAGTACAATTAATTTGTCAGTACATTGAATTTGAATTCTTCAGGAATAGGGGTTGTGTCCATGGGGTTTTAGATTTATTTATGGACATGATCATTGATCAAGTAGTAATGTGGGCCACAAAATGGATCTTGTCACACAAATATCTACAATTTGTGCTAATCATAAAATCAAATGTAGTGTATTTTTGCAGTATGTCGGATGTGGGTGAGGTGTAAGTTGGTGGATATTGATCAGGATTTTTAGTCAAAACATAACAGAAGCTAACAGTTCAACATCCATAGCTTAGAAGCTCTACCAAGAAGTAAAAATAATGAGCTAATAGTTCAACATCCATAACTTGGAAATGGAAGCTCTACCAAGAAGTAAATATAATGAGCTAACAGTTCATCACTAGTTCAAATGATAAAATAAATAATATAGAATCTAGATAATTGAACATCATCACATTACTGAAGTCTGAATTTGATCTTTTTAATTGAATTTCACATGAAGGAGTACATATTGGCATTGGCAATGCAAAATCTTGCCAATGCCCAAAGACAAGTCTGCACAGAGCTGAGTTGGAACTTCAAAACTCATATTATCAAAGATTGAAAATAATAAATCAAGTCATTGTATCAACTTTTCTAGCAACTCCCACTCTTTAGGTGGTGGAATTACCATTTTCTCTAACTGATGTTGTTTGAATTGAAGTTTTGTTAACATTTCATGATTGTAATTGGAAATGGAACCTGTCTTGAATTCTTCAGTCAATTTTGCATTCAAGGTTATCAGTGTTTTGATGGAATCCAAATAGTTCACATCTTGGTTCTGAGGAAATTGGTCCAAATTAATCTTCCTTGCACCTTCCATATTCTTTCTGAAACCATCCTTTCCAATGAATCACTCATTTGTGTCAAAAGCCTCTGGAAAACCAAGCTCTGTGAAGTTCCTTACCTTTTCATCCACCACCTTCATCTTGTCTGCAACCAAATGCAAATATTCCTTTGTTCTAGACATTCTCGAACACTTTTCAATGATAGATGACAACTTCATTGAGGTTTCAATCCGATTAGTAATCCCTTTTGATTTCAGATCATTGTCACTGGCTTTGTAGACTGTTTATAGAACTTCATTTGCAGATTTCTCTAATTCCAACACCTTTTTGTTGTCCACTAAATATTTGCTAAGCTTCTTATAATGTTGTCTGATAGCATCAATCAATTGAAACATGTCACACAAATGATCAAACCTCTACATTATTTCATCCTAGATATTTTGTTTCATATGCCTCACTGTATCTCTACAAAATGCAGATAACTTATTTTGAGAAGACTTAATTTCTTCTTTTGCTTCCATCAGCTCTGTCTCCAATCTTTCATTTGTTTTTCTCTGTTTCTCCATTTTTTGTTCCCACTGTGCATTTCCATTCGCAATGCTTACTCTTAATTTTTTCGAAGTGGATTTTTTCTCATCATATTTCTTGTTGCTCTCATCTAGCCTTCGCTTCAGGTCATTCACTTCTCTCTCATTTGATTTATCCTCTTTGCTTGTTGATCTAGAGGCAGATTCTATTATTCTTTTTTCTAATTCATTGCTTGTGTTATCTACTGCTTTCCTCTTTGCTTTCTCACTTTCTAGGTTTGCCTGTAACTTTTCTATTTGGGTCTGCAACCTTTTCTTCTCTCTATCTTGCTTTAGCAATGATGTGTACACCAATTCATTGTTCTTCTTTGATACATTAATTTTGTCAGTATTTTTTAGGCCAGAAAAATCCAATTGAAAATTGGTTACATGGTATTCAAATCGATCCATCTGATTTGTTGGTTTGTTTTGAACTGTGGGAACAACAATTGTGTACTCCATGATTTCTCTATTTGTGTCAAATGTGGGAAATACCATGGTTGTTGCAGTCTTTGAAGTTACAACAAACGCACTCTCCATCAGTTGCTTCTTTTCTTTTTTATTCAAGTTTGATTTCTTTTTAAACTCTTCAATGAAATCATAACCTGGGGAGGTAGGAACAATGGAATGCTTGAATAGCAAAGGAATAGGAGTACTTGTAGTTGCTAATGATGTCACACCCACACTAACTAGATTTGTGGGAGTGTCTGGAAATAACTCCTTTGTGGTACTGGTGGATCCACTAAAAGTGTGACTTGGACTTGTCAAAATCCTTTGCCACATTTGATTGCCTTGATCACCTGGTGTTTCTGTGGTATGTTTTTTAGTTTTCCTCTTAGTATTGTGTGTAATTTCTTGTTTTAGCACATGTTGACCACTACTAGTACTACTACCCATACCATCGCCACCAATGGCTCTCCCAATTGCACTAAGTTATCCACCAAGGGAATGTCCTAGTTGTGATTGTATCTGACCATGAGGATGAGGACTAGAAGCTTTAACAAATTGAGTTTCACTTGTATGCCCTTGGTCTACTTTTACACCTCCAAGCCCAAGGCTAGATTTATCAACTATTTTTCTATTCTCAACACTTGGTATTGTCCAAGGGCCTTGTCCTTTGGACCCCAAAGGACCACCTTCATAACATTCTTTTTCAAGTATGGCTGCTCCTGAAGTATATGTTGAAGCATATTCTTCTTTTGCGGCCTCACTTAAACCAGGTTTGTAATTGGCATGGCTTTGTTCTTCTTCTTCCCTATCAATATCATCATCAGATTCATCATGTTCATCAGGATGCTCTATATTCCACAATTTTCTAAACTCTTTATCTTTTTTGTTAGCATCATACTCTGCAAGAGCTCTTGGATCACCTAGGTCCTTCCTCAAAGACCAAAAGGCAATAATTTTTTATCGTGACCAATTTTTATCTATAACTTCCTTCTCTAGAGAACCTAGAATTTTTACTCTACTAGATGGTTTATCACTTTTTTCATAAAAATTGTTGTATGTCCTGATTGTCTTTCGGTGCAATGCCATAATTTCTATTGACAATTGTTCAAAAGAAATGCCATTCTTAGCAGCACTTTTCTCCACTGCTATTTTGACCTCATCCCAAGAATCCTTGTTTCTCAAGTTTTCAAGCAAGGGTTTACTTTGATGTTGAATTCTATTTGCAGCATTCCTATTGGCCACAATCATTGATTTAATGATGTCACATGGATCATATTGTCAGTGATAGATAGCATCAAATGCAAAAAAAATCAAAAGATTATGTGCCACACTAAATGCTTTTCTCTCGAATGTGAACCCTCCACATGAAAAAGGTAAAAAAGGAAATAAGGTCTTCTTTTGCTAACTGAGAAAGTGTAGTTCATCAACACTCTACACCTGCCTTACATATTCCAATGCAAAACCCCTTTATGTCACATGTATTGGAACTTTGTATGGTTGTACTCTCGATCCATAAAATCTTAGCACAGTATATTCTTCCATTAAGTACCAATCAACCAATTGTATTTGTTTTCCTAGTTGCATGCAGTTTCTACATGACATAGGCAATCTAGGCATTGGAGTATTTGTAATTACTTGATGCAATGGAGCCAAAATGTAGTCTACAAAATGACTGTAGTTCCTTCGAGAATCATGCATCCTTATCTCAGTGGTCCATTCATATACTAGATCCAAATTGTTTTCCTCTGCATTACTATAGGGTTGAATCTGAAGCTTGTTGGTCTGAAACATTCCTCTAAATTTGAATAGAAAAAGATAGCACAAGTAGGTTGTGAACCTAAATGTCTTCGTGGAACTTGCTTTAATCATTAAAAATTGTTTATGCATGGATTCTACAATGTGTTGAGTATAATTATATTTGACATGTTCATGAGCATAATGGATATTATATATCATTTCAAGGAGGCTTGCACCCACTTCCAAATTGCTATCTAGACCGAGGCAAAATGCTAGCATGGAAATAGTATCCTGAACTCACGGTTTAAAAATATCCAAATTATAAGGAGGCTTATGACCACCTTTCAATTTGTTTCTATCCATAACTATTGTATTTAAGAAATCATTTTTCAGCCTTTCTTCCACTGCTTCATAATCACTAGCAAGCTTTTCTAGGTCAATGTGGTGGTTTCCAAATTCTTCGGTTGTAAACCCCAATACTTTTCCAAGTTCTTTTGCATTAATGGATAACAATTCTTCTTGGTTATGTTTATTAAAAATTTCTCTTTTCTTATCATCATAATTTTCGGCACAGACCATGATAAATTTTGGGCAAGGGAAAACTTCATGTAACATCATGCGCCCTAATCTAGTTACCCATGGTGCACTAATACTATCAACTTGCTTTTGCTTTGCAGCCTTATTCTGAGATGTAAATCTAAGTTTTGAGGTACGCCTACCATAGATTTCAGGATCATAAATATCATGGTACCCATCGGTGAAACCTGGGGTTTTAAGCAATTCTGAATAATGTATTTTTTTATCGGACATTGCTCTAAGTCTAGCGGTACTGGTGGTAGACATGCTTATACAAATCTGAAGTTGTGAAATTTGAATTCCCTAATAAGTAATACCTATTATTCCTCCTTAATTTTAACGAATTCTTGAGTCTCTAAACCCAAACTTCAAACTTTGACAAAATAAGAATTTAAGAAATGTCAAACGATGAAACGTAGCTGCAGGAATTCTTTCACTTACCTAGATTCTGAGTCCCGACTCTTGAAAACTGGAATGGCATTGTTGGAAGTGGAACTGTGGAATCCAAAACAGGGTGGTGCACTACAATGAGCAATCTGAAGAGTGAAGACTTTTAAAATCACTATACAATTTCAAAGTGCAAAGTGTTTTAAATGCTTTTTTTCTCGTAATTGGAATGTTAAACTGAATGACACGTCTTAGAAGTTAGGTCTACAAGTCTACAAGACTACAAATTGCAAATTCTTAACCGTTGATCTTTCTAAATCTAATGATTATAGGGTGATTCCGGAGGTTTAAGTTGGGAAGCCCATCGCCCTGTGCATTTCATTACGGAATGCAACTACAACCATACATCAAATGTTCATCCAACGGTTGAAACTTGAGTAATTTATGAATTATGATATTAACTTTAAAAATAAACATTAATCACTTGACAGTTTGAGTTGACACTTTGCAGTACAAAGTGCTTTAAATGCTTTGTTTCTCGAAATTGGAACATTAAAGACTAAAGTGAATGACATGTCTTAAGTCTACAAGTTGCAAATTATTAATCTTAACCATTGATCTTTCTAAATCTAATGGTTATAGGGTGATTCCAAAGGTTTAAGTTGGGAATCCCATCACTCTGTGCATTTCATTACGGAATGCAACTACAACCATACATCAAATGTTCATCCAATGGTTGAAACTTGAGTAATTTATGAATTATGATATTAACTTTAAAAATAAACATTAATCACTTGACAGTTTGAGTTGACACTTAGCAGTACAAAGTGCTTTAAATGCTTTGTTTCTCGAAATTGGAACATTAAAGACTGAATGACACGTCTTAGGTCTACAAGTTGCAAATTATTAATCTTAACCATTGATCTTTCTAAATCTAACGGTTATAGGGTGATTCCAGAGGTTTTAGTTGGGAAGCCCATCACTCTGTGCATTTCATTACGGAATGCAACTACAACCATACATCAAATGTTCATCCAATGGTTGAAACTTGAGTAATTTATGAATTATGATATTAACTTTAAAAATAAACATTAATCACTTGACAGTTTGAGTTGACACTTAGCAGTTAGCAGTACAAAGTGCTTTAAATGCTTTGTTTCTCGAAATTGGAACATTAAAGACTAAAGTGAATGACAAGTCTTAGGTCTACAAGTTGCAAATTATTAATCTTAACCATTGATCTTTCTAAATCTAACGGTTATAGGGTGATTCCAAAGGTTTAAGTTGGGAAGCCCATCACTCTGTGCATTTCATTACGGAATGCAACTACAACCATACATCAAATGTTCATCCAATGGTTGAAACTTGAGTAATTTATGAATTATGATATTAACTTTAAAAATAAACATTAATCACTTGACAGCCTGAATTGACACTTAGCAGTTAGCAGTACAAAGTGCTTTAAATGCTTTGTTTCTTGAAATTGGAACATTAAAGTGAATGACACGTCTTAGATCTACAAGTTGCAAATTCTTAATCTTAACTGTTGATCTTTCTAAATCTAACGGTTATAGGGTGATTCTGGAGGTTTAAGTTGGGAATCCCATCGCTCTGTGCATTTCATTACAGAATGCAACTACAACCATACATCAAATGTTCATCCAACGGTTGAAACTTGAGTAATTTATGATATTAACTTAAAAAAATAAACATGACACATGTGTTTTAAAGTCAATACCATAGGCATCAGCCTAACAATGTTTTATCGATGGAACCCCCATCACAGCCCCGCCGATGGCCTGAAGGAAGACTCATAACTCATAAGGTGCGCTCCCCGATATACCAATAGAGTCAACAAAAGTAAGCATATCGATGTAACACATAAACATCGGTGGAACAAATGATTGCATTCCCCCGATGGACCGATATAACCATGAATTATCAAGTGCATATTGCATAAAGTATATTACTTAATTTCTTAAAAGAAAAAAATTGATTTGAATATATTAAATTATTAATAGACACTGAAGTTCCGAACTCAGAAAACAACTCTTTACTCTTAAGCGTAAATGAATAACGAAGATTCAAGGAATCAAGAATAACCATTTATTTTATTGCAACTGAATTTCAATGTCACATTATTACATATCTTTTTACAGACGAGTAGCATTGTAGCTCCTATTTTGTATAAATAGCATATGTTAGTGTGTCACTTTAGTACTTTACATAGACAAAATTTAATAATTTATTCCAAGTTGTTGCTCGTTACAATGGATTGCAAATTGATTCCAATTTCCAAGCTTTGCTGCTAAAAAATTACTACACATGTAACTCTAAAAATAAATGCATGATTCCAAACTTCTGTTGGTGACAACGTAATACAAATGTGGCTCTGAAAATAAATTCATGATTCCAAGCTTCTGCTGGTGGATTTGCCAACCATGCTGGGGAAAGGGGGTTCCGATCAGTCCTGGGAAATGGGAGTCGTGAAGATACAAAATGTACTTATCCCCTTTGAGAATCAAATCCATGCTGGGGAAATGGGAGTTGTTAGAATATAGGAGGAGAAGCAAATCTGCTCCCATCTTTTACCTGCAGCCTCTATGCATTGGGATAGCACTTATCTCCATCAAAGCTCCTCATCCTGGTTCAAAACCTGTCTAAAAATTCAGGTTAACCAAATCAACTTCTTTCCATTTCCACCCATTCTGAACTTGAAGGAAATTCGTCTTTTACTGATTACTCTGTAACTACATAACTGTAGGTAGGAGAATTTACAGTATCCCCAATACTGCATCATCTTCTTCGTGAATCCTTATTAACCCTAGAAAATAAATACCCTTATGGCACTATCTGCTAATCACTGAATCATTATCCCTATTTATGGGCCACCAGTGCTACTACCAGCCTGTATAATTAAAATGTTTAATTTGATTGACATTTGGCTATGTGCCAACTTGAACTGTACCTCAAGCTGACAAGCTGTCAAAATCACTCAAAGTTCAAATGCTATGAAATCATTACAAATATTGTTTCATTAAAGCTATGAGTTGTCCAAGAAATTGCTTCGGATGTTCATATCACATATGGCATTAATCGCTGCCACTGCCTGCACTAGCAGTACGACAACCACACTTTCTTCAAAAATAATGAGAATTTCAATTAAATGAAATGTACAATGTCGAGGCATTGAAAAGATAGAATGAGTGATGAGAGATGAGCCTCGAATCTTGATCTCGCCACATGTCCGCATCTAATGGTTATAGTGTTATTCCAGAGGTTTCAAATCACAAGTCTAGTGCTTTAGAGATTTACTTTTGGAATGCAACTACAGTCATCCATCGAACATTCAACGAATGGCCCCTATGATTTTTTGTTGGCATATCTATTTATTTCACCACTATATTTTTTTACTATTTTGAGATTCTTTTTAATTCGCTAATGAAAATATATTTTTTGCTTTGAAAAAAGGTTTTAATCGCCAATGGAAAAAAAAATCTGGTTTGAAAAACGGTTTTATTCGCCAATGAAAAATATTTTATTCTATTAAAAAAAATTGCAATTCACCAATATTTTCCATGAAATTCCAGGGATTATAAAAGATTCGCCAATTGGGATTTTTTTTTCCCATAAAACAAAAAAAATCGCCAATAGAATTAATATTTTTCATCAAGAAGTATACCGGATTCGCCAGGATTTTACACCTGCGCCGAGGGGGGGGTTTCTTAAAGTTTTCCCTGATCCTCAACCCTCATATGTCTTTGTCCCTCCCTCCTCTTCTCTCCTTCTCTCTATATCAATCCTCCATCCACCTCTCCCTCCATCCATCCCTCAACCCTAAACCCTAAACCCTTAAAAACTCAACCCTAAACCCTAAACCCTCAACCCTTAAACCCTAAACCCTAAACCCTCTACCCTATGTCGTCAACCCAATACCCTCTACCCTCTACCCTCTACCCTCTACCCTCTACCCTAATCCCACAACCCTAATCCCTCAACCCTTAAACCCCTAAACCCAAGTAAACTCTCTACCCTAATCCATCAACCCTCAACCCCTATACCCTCTACCCTATACATTGGACCCTGAACACTAATCCATCAACCCTAAACCCCCAACCCTCTACCCTCAACCCCCAACCCTTAAACCCTAAACCATTAAACCCTCTACCCTCTACCCTATACATTAAACCCTCAACCCTAAATTATCAACCCTCAACCCTTAATCCCTCAACCCTCAACCCTCAAACCCTATACCCTCTACTCTATACATTGGACCCTCAAACCTAATCCTTCAACCATATACCCTCAACCCTAAAAACTCAACCCTAAACCCTCAACCCTAAAATGTTTAACCCTAAACCCTTAAACCTTCTACCCTCTACCCTCTACCCTCAACCCTATACCCTAAACCATCAACCCTATACTGTCAATTCTCAACCCTCTATCATCAACCTTAAACCCTCAACCCTCAACCCTCAACCCTCTACCATATACATTAAACCCTCAACCCTCAACCCTTAAACCCTAAACCCTCAACCTTTATACCCACTACCTTATAAATTGGACCCCCAACCCTAATCCTTCAACCATATATCCTCAAACCTATACCCTAAACCCTCTACCCTCAACCCTTAACCCTCAACCCTAAACCCTTAAACCTTCTACCCTCTACCCTCAACCCTAATCCCTCAACCCTATACCCTCAACCCAATACCCTAAACCATCAACCCTATAGCTCCTCAACCCTATACCCTCAATTCTAAACCCTCTACCCTATACATTGGATCCTCAATCCTCATATATCTCTATCCCTCCCTCCTATTCTCTCCTTCTATCTATCTCACTTCTCCCTCCATCTCTCCCTCCCTCCATCCCTCAACCCTAAAACCTTAAACACTCAACCCTAAACCCTTAAACACTCAACCCTAAACCCTAAACCCTCAACCCTTAAACCCTTAAACCCTCTACCCTCTACCCTCAACCCAATACCCTCTACCCTCAACCCTAATCCCTCAACCCTTAAACCCAAGTAAAATCTCTACCCTCAACCCTCAACCCTCAACCCCTATACCCTCTACCCTATACATTAGATGATCAACCCTAATCATGTAACCCTATACCCTCAACCCTCAACCCGTAAACCCTAAACCCTTAAACCCTATACCCTCTACCCTATACATTGGAACCTCAACCCCAATCCTTCAACCATTTACCCTAAAACCTATACCCTCAACCCTCAACCCTCAACCCTAGACCCTCAACCCTAGACCCTTAAACTTTCTACCCTCAACCCTAATCCCTCAACCCTATACCCTCAACCCAATACCCTAAACCATCAACCATATAGGTCCTCAACCCTATACCCTCAATTCTCAACCATCTACCCTATACATTGGATCCTCAACCCTCATATATCTTTGTCCCTCCCTCCTCTTCTCTCCTTCTCTCTATCTCACTTCTCCCTCCATATCTCCCTCCATCCATCCCTCCCTCTCTACACTATACCCTCAACCCTTAAACCCTCAACCCTCAACCCTCAACCCTCAACCATTAAAACCTCTACCGTCTACCCTCTTCCTCTACCCTCAACCCAATACTCTCTACCTTCAACCCTAATCCCGCAACCCTTAAACCCAAGTAAATTCTCTACCCTAATCTCTCAACCCTCAAACCTTAATCCCTCAACCCTTAAACCCTAATCCCTCAACCTTTATACCCTCTACCCTATGCATTAGACCTTCAACCCTAATCCCTCAACCCTATACCCTCAATCATCTACCATCAACCTTAAACCCTCAACCCTCTACCCTCCACCTTCTACCCTCTACCCTCCACCCTATACATTAAACCCTCAACCCTCAATTCTCAACCCTCAACCCTCAAACCCTATACCCTACCCTATAAATTGGACCCTCAACCTAATCCTTCAACCATATACCTAAACCCTTTAGCCCTAAACCCTAAAACCTTCTACCCTCAACCCAATACCCTCTACCCTCAACCCTAAACCCTCAAACCTTCTACCCTCTACCCTCAACCCAATACCCTCTACCCTATACCCTCAACCCCTATCCCTTTCTCTCTATCTATGCATCTCACCTCTCTCTCCCTCCCTCTCTCCTACCCTCTCTAATTGTCTCTATCTACCCTCTCCCTCTTTCTACGTACCTCTCGCCCAATAATTCTCTACCACTCTCTCTCACTCCCTCTATCTCTCTCTCTATCTCCCTCCCACTGCCTCTCCATCACTCCCTCTCTCTCCCTAACTCTTAGGTCTCTCCCTCCCACCCCCTCTCTATCTCATGTATCGCCCTCTATCACCCTACCTAAGTAACTCTCTCCCTCTCCCCTCTCTCTATCTATCCCTCCCACCCTACCTAGATAATTCCCTCTCACTCCCTCCCACACCCTCTCCCTTTCTTAAGTCTCTCACTCTCACACTCCCTCTCCCACTCCCCATATCTCCCACTCCCTCTCTCTCACACTCCATCTCACTACCTATCTCTCAAGTCTCTCCCTCTCGCCCCCCTCACACTCACAAGTCTCTCCTTTGGCACCCTACCTACATACCTCTCTCTCTCCCTCTCTCTCTTCCCCCTCTCTCTCCCTCTCTCTCTCTCTCCCCCCTCTCTCTCTCCCTCTCTCTCTCTCCCTCTATCCCTCCCACCCTACCTAGCTAAGTCCCTCTCACTCCAACCCCTTATCTCCCACTCCCTCTCTCTTTGTCTCTCGCTTCCACCCTCTCTCTCTCTCTATCTCTCTATCTCTCTATCTCTCAGGTATCTCCCTCCTTCTCTCCCTCCCACCCTACCTAGACAACTCTCTCTCTCTCTCTCTCTCTTAAAATTCTCCCTCCCTCTAAAGACATACATAAATATATACACACTTACATACATAGAAGCATAATACATATGTACATACAATCCTACAAATGTACAAGCATACATGTCCATATGTACATACAATCTTACATGCATGCATACATATAGGCATACATACATACATGCATTGATACATACATACATACATATATACAGGCATACATACATACATGCATGCATTGATACATACATACATACATATATACAGGCATGCATACATACATACAAGCATGCATACATACATACATACATACATTCCATACAAGTATACATGTACATACAAACATAAAAATATATGCATAAATTCAATAGAGTGGAATTTAACATAAAGCAAGACATAACACGCTCGCGTTATGTCTTGCTAGACATGTCTCACACAAATGCAAAAAACCATGTCAAAACAAAGATATAACATAAGCATGTTATAATGTGTTTGCATTATGTTTTGCTTTGGGAATCCCCAAGCCTTGGTATTTGCCTTGGAATACCAACCCAAAGGCTTGGAGGGCTTTCCCAACGACCAAAGACGCGTTTCTTCAAATTCTACAATATTTCGCATAATTGGGTTCGTGATCACCGTCAGGATTGCATGTGTTTCAATGTCAAACAAATAAAACACCTAGGTAATGTTAGGATCTCTCTTAGCTATCCAACAATGTAATTTTTTTCACTTTTTGACAATGTTAAGCCTTTGATCTATAATTTCTTTTGTTTGTCTCTTTTTTGGCAAAAAATAGTGTTTGGTATTTTTTCATTATAAATTAACCATTCATTGAAATTTCAAATAAATTACATTTTTAGAAACTAGACTCCATTCTACAAATATCAAAAAAATCAATTAGTTTCCAAAATTTGTAGGGGTAGCATGACCAAAATTTTGTTTTTCAAGAAGTGTCCACTTTGAAAATTAGTAAAAAATCAAATATTCATTAAAAAATTATCAGTTGTGCATCAACTAAATACTGTTAGCTAATTTCTCACTGAAGCAATTTTAAGAATACTAAAAAAAATTCACCGTGCTACGTTCCCACAAAAGTTGCTATGTTGTGTTTTTCGGACAAAAACAACACAAATTTTTGTGGGTCCCTCTTTTGAACCCCTTAATCTCAACCATTTTCAAAATAAATTAGTAGTTTAGAAAGTAGACTCAGAGCACTATGATCCTTGTTTTTGTTGCATCTCAAAATTTTGAGTGTAACTATCCTCAATTTCACGTCCAAGGTCAGTATTTCCTGATTTCAGAGAAAAAGTGACCACTTAAGCCCCCTTTTTGGCCCCCCATCTTTTTGCACGTACCCCCAAGTGAAATAGATTTGACCTAAACAATTTAGGTCGAAACAGTTTCACCCAACACCATGTGGCACATAGATTTTTGAGCAAAACCCTTTCGCCCAAAACTCAAAAATGTGAATTTTTTATTTTCTCGATTTGAAATATGACTCATTTTATTTGTAAGGTTTCAATAGAAATGGTTTTGGTTGAAACCCTTTCTACCAAAACTGTCTATGTGATATCTTAGTTGGCAAGCAACTCAACCTTTAAAAAAAAAAATGAAACTTTCAACTTCAACTGAAAATTTCTTTAGCCAAAATGATTTTAAAAAGATAGAAGAAAAATACCCCTTTGTAGAGCTCAGAGTGGTGAATCCAAATATGCATTTTTTATATTTCGATTAGTTTTAATATATTTTATTTTTTAAATAATTCAAATAGGTTGTTAAAGTTTTTGATTAAGGTAAAAAAAGGTTTTGAAGGGACTCGAAACCCTATACAAAGAACATGGGTTTTTAATAAAAAAGGCTCTCACAACCTAAAACAAAACTGCAAAAAGAATAGCCTGCAGCTCGCCAAAAACTAGCTCCCAACCAATAACCATCAAGATTTACATTTAGAGCTACTCTTGTGGGAGCGGAGAGTTATGTCAAAAGAAGGTGTAGAGAACTTAGCTTTCTTGCCCTTAACAGAAATCCAGCCCTCTTCCACTTGCGCTGCCTTATCATGCCAAGCCAATGCCCCAATATCCGAAGAATGAATGCCTGCAACCACTGTTTCAGAGATATCATTAGTATTCCTCCTTGCAGGCAAGGCCTCATCAGAAAAGCCACCAGGAATGAGAGTTAGAACGCTATCACTAGAAATGGCAGTCAGAGGCCCATTCTCTCTCTCTTTAGGGGTTTCAACATGATAATCATGCACAACATTAGCAACCCCGCCATTTGTGACATCCGGAGAGGATGCCCCTAGACCTTGTGATTCCATTGCAACCACCTCAAAAAAACTCCTATGTTGATCAGATTTCTTTTCAATCGTATAACGTTGTTGAGAAGCACCTTTCCACCATGTAGCCTTCTTTGCATTTTTCTCAAAACCACAATGAGCAGCTGCATGACCTATTTTGAAACATCTTCTACATCGGAAGGGAATCACTTCATACTCCAAAGATTAAACCCAGGAGCCCTTAGAAGATTTAAGTAAAATCTCAGCAGGCAACCCTTTAGAAACATTCATTTCAACCAATAAACGGGCATAGGTGGAGTGAAAAATATCAGAAGATTCATCATCCACCATCAAAAAATCTCCAAGGGCCTCACCCATTTCCTCTAAAAGAGGATCAACCCATAAATGGAGGGGGAGGTTAGGAAGCCGAACCCAAATCAGGATCTTATTAAACGTTTCAGAAGAGGGGTTGAAATCAGAATGCCAAGGCTTAATCATCAACAAAAATAGTAAAACATATTTAAAATAATTGAAAAATAAATGGTGTACTAGAGGAGAGAATCCTCTTCAAAAGGGTATAATTTGTTTTTTGAAAATCATAAAAAAAAAAAGTGGACAGTAGTTGATGTCAAATGAAAACTATCAAATTCTGGTAAGTTTGACTTTAAAACATTATTACGAGAAAAATATACATCAAAATTTAAAAAGAAAATCCATGCACTAGATATTGAAGTTTCCTATTTGGAGAAAAAAATGGGGAAAATAATTTTTTTTCTATTTGTTTCTTGATGTCAACCGAACATCACTTGTTTCCTAAAAATTTTAGCATTTTAAAATCTACTCTTAAATTGTTAAAAAAAATAATCAAAATATATTTTTTTAAAACTAAAAAATTACAAGAATAAACTTTGTCAAGAGTTCTAGATTTTATTAGTTTACATCATTTTGAAATTCAAAACATAAAGACCACTTTTATGTGGTTGAAGTTGAATTTATTTTTTTGGTGTTGGTCGATTCTTTTATAAAGTGTGACATAGATTTGTAATTTTACCTGAAGGTGAACCCCATCACCCCTAACTCTACCACCTTGTATAACCCTCACCATCATACTAGAATCACTAGTTCTAACTGTCCTCGTGCTTCAAAAAGAAAGACCCATGTGTTTGAGATCCCTACCCCTTCAAGAAAGAAAAAGTGTTATTTATAGACCTCCCTCCAAATCTCTATTTTCGATGATAATTTTGGATCTTCATGGACCCCTACATCGAATGATTCCCCTGTGACTCCCTCTCATCTCTCCTCTAGAAACCTTTCCTACCAACCCTCCTTCCTCCCCAAAGCAGGATAGAGACCAGACCATAGGCTTTGAGGATACTCCATTGGACACTTCTGGCATTTGTGAGAATTGTGCTCCCTTGAGGGAGAAGCTTGATGAAATCAACAAAGCCACCATCATACAAAACAACATTGTCAAATGGTTGCTTTCTCAACTCATACTTTTCAAGAACAAAATCCAAAACTTAGAGTCAACAGTGCTCAACAAAACTATGGACTATTTAGGTGAAATGGAAGAATCCAACCACTGGGATTTATTGAGAGGTATGGCCAATACCTTTGATAATTGGGCCAACATTGAAAAATAAATAGTAGAGATTAAAACTACAATTGGGTCCAATGAGGAGAGCACATGAGACTAAGGAAATAGGTTTCCAATCTTCAAAGCAACCAAGAGAAAATCATCCTCAATATGTAGGAAATCATTGAGTATAGAAAATAAATGGTCAAAAACATTGTAGTAACCATTCAGGTTTTCCAGCAGGAACTAAAGAGTTGCCAAGCCAAGCGAGCTAGAGAGGATGAATTGGATTCTCCTTAGACCAGTGCAAGGAAGAAGGGTAAGAATGTGGAGAGGGGGTCTATCACTCCTGAGGACGACAATGGAAGATAGAACCAAAAGGCTATGTCCTTCAAAGAAAAGATCCAATTCTTTTCCAAGGAATGAGAAGTGATCAAGGGTCTTCACATCCTTGGTGATAAATAATGGTTCTATGTGCATGTTGGATGTTGGCTAGTCCTGTGTCTTTTGTGTGTTTTTTGTTGGACTTCTCCTTTGTTCTAATTTTTATTTTTTAAGTTATTTCACTACTTGTGAGCTCCTTCAGCTTGGCCTCCATGACTGTTTTGTAATAGGTATAGGCGCTTCTTCTTTTATATTGATCAAAACATTATGATTTATCATAGATTATAATTTGTAATACTATATTTCTAACCATAGATAAATCTTAGTTCAAGTATTTATTGTAATGGTTCAATATAACTTTGTGACCCAATAATACACTATTATAGATTTTAACCTTCCATACATTAAATAATAAAATCTTTCACTAGTATTTATTAGAAGTAGAAGTAGGAATTACACATGTTGTTCATGGTTTAGTGATGTAACCAAGAAATATTATTGAGTGACCATATATTATTATACATTGAGAGGATCATGTCTAGTGTGTTTATATCTTGCTAATGTGTAAAGCTTGTTGAATGAATCATCCTAAGAGATTACCACAATGGTGTTATCTAAAATTACACATGTAAGGTAGTATATTAGCTAAAAAAAGAGGTACAAGGTAGCTAGTTATCTTGATCTAGTGATAGTTATAGGGGTCATGTATACATCTAGGTGTCATTGTAGATTTATTATAGTCATATCAAATTTAAATGATTTGTAAACATATTGAATATACTTAAAGTAACACCCCCTTAAATTCAAACTAATCTCAAAGTGAAAAAGAGATTACCCAAACTCAAAGTAGGCCTTTAACCATCTATAATCTATTAATGAACTTCATTTTTTTCCTTCCTAAAAACATGCACTTTGCCTTAAGTAAGAAGAAGTTCTACGAATGTGGACCTATATTTTTTGGACCTAACAATGACATTGTTGTTAAAAAGAATGATTTTGGTTTCTCTTTCATACATCTATAATTTGATTTCCAATTTCAACTAGCAAATTTGTGTTTGGATGAGTTAATTTTTTGGTAATTCATTCTTAACAATGGCATCGTTGTTGAGGATAATTTATCAACTGAATTTTTTTGGCATAAGTTGATGTACTACCAAGTTAAAAATGCTCCAAGGTTGGAATAAAATTAAATACTTTTCTATTGGGTTGAACCCAAAATTATTTTGTTGTATTGGAGACCAAGTGTGCTTCAAGGATTTCCTCATTTTAATAGGTGGTGAGTCAACTATCTTAATAAATGAAGTTTTGTTATTGAACTATATTTTTTGATAATGTTACAAGTCTTTTTCCCATTTTGGTGCATTAGCTAGTCAAGGCACACAAAAATATTTGTTTTTTTCTCTTAAGGCATAAATTTGTTATACAAAAATATATCTTTATGGAAAGAGTGTAGTTCTATTTCAACATGAAATATGTCTTATAATCATGGATCATTATGATTATATTAGTGGTACCTCATATGAGTGCACAGATGGTTGTGTAATAAAAACTCAAAAGGTTAATCCTATTGTGTATTTCTCTAATCCCTCTACAAAAAATCTTGTTGATCTAGTAAGCTATATATGTTTTCTTGACCTCGATAATGAGTAGTTTCATAACCAATTTACATATACAAGCTTCCAAAATGGTACAAAAATAATTTTTAATGATAAACAAGGTGACTTTATTTATGAATTTGATGAGAGATGCACATTTTTGTCACCTTGTCCCTTCTTAGGAAGTTTAAAACACCTCAAAAGGCAAGATGGAAAATTATTTGTGGTTTTTCATGGCAAGTTTGTTTTTGTTACCACAATTAAAATTGAGACTACCCAATGTTAGAAGGATAAAACTATTCTTGATGATTGGTTTGGTGGGCCTACTTCATAGGGAAACAATAATATGGTTGTTGAGGATGTAAGGAATTTGAAGTATAACCAATTTATTTTTTATTTGATGTCCTTCCCTACTTCATTGATCATAAGGATGATAAGGTTCAAACTCCTTGTTGCAAGTGAGAATGGTGTGTGTGATAATGTGCTTGATTTTTTTGCTTCCAACCATGAAGATGTTGACATGGAATTATATTTTAACTTGGTTTGTAGCAACTATATTTTGTTGATGTGGATTACATTGAGGACACATTTTTATGTCACTAGTTAAGCATGTAGATGTTGAGGTCATATGTTCTCATAGGGATCGTGTTTCTAGCCTATATGGTGAACAAGAACATATTATTGATCATTTCCTTAGAAATAATTTAATATAGTAGGTTATGGTGAAGAATAAAAAATAATGAGATAATTTGAAGATTGCGTGTCTTCAAATTAAGTACCTCAATTTTTTGAGTCATGTGTTAAAGTTGAGGAATTGGATTTGAATCAAGTTTTTCATTCAATCATTGATGAATATATCAAAAAAAATGGTGTTCTTGATTTGTAGGCTCTAGATAGTCCACATTGTTTGTATGATTTGGCCTAGCTTCATGATACACTTAGATTTGGCACAATTTAGCTTTGTTATCGTGAGGATATCTCTCTTCATGTTGATTTGTGTCTAGGTCAATATTTACATAATGCTTCAAGTGAGTTCAAAGATAATTACTATCATATGATTGGGAATGAGAATGGATCCTACTACTTGCAAATTCCATATTCAAATGATTTTCATATCTGCCTCCAACATGATAATCAAAGCACTAGCAATTTGCATATGCAAGAATGAAAGAATCAACCTTTTTGTAACTTGTAGATGGAGGTAGAGTTAGTCTAAGGGATATCAACTCCTTCCATAAGCTTGTCTTTGATAGAGGTGAGTAGTTGCATCAATTTTTCCATGATGCGACGGGCCCTCATGCAAATTCTGACTTACCAATGATTAGTGAATTCTACTTGCAATCATACATTTAAAATCTGTATGCTTCCATGTCACTGGCTATATTATTGTATCGAAGTTTACATGTTCATTATTGTTTCATCTTATACATATTATTATTTTATTTTGTGTCATTTTTTTTCATGTTTATATCCTTATGTTTGTGTGGTCATGAACTATTTGTCATGATGAAGTGTTATTGTCTCAATCGCCTTTTGGTCCCCCTTTTTAATCTACTACCCATAAATAACTAGATTCTCACTTTGTTTGCAAGAGACACGTCCCCAACTATAACTTGTTGGGGCTTATTTTTAGTGTCATATTTTTCTTTATTTTAGTTAATTTATGTACTTAGGCTTCATTTTTCCCTTAATCTATAACTAATTTGAAAAATCCTTGTGCTAGTATTTTTTTCATTTTACCTAGGTATCATCTTCCTTGTGTTCCTAGTGGGTCAAAATATGCATAATTTTGGAAACGTGTAAGTTTTGAGGGTTTTCTAGTCATTTCCTTGGAGTTTTAGAATTTTAGGGTTTTCCATCCCACTATGTCTTCTCATCCATCTTCGCCTTCCTTTTACCCTTATTAGGTTGTTAAACTTCATCCTCTTGGAATATCTTTAATACACTTAATGTTAACATCCTATCTTTTTCCTTGTAGAATTATTCTAAGTAAAGCTTTTGGACTATCCAACCCTCCCATGTTGGCATACCATTCATCTGAGCCCTAGAAACTTTTATGCATTAAAGTTTCAATTTTATGCTTCCTTTGATACCATTTCCTTTCTCAAATCCAAATATCAAGGCTAGTGATCTATAAATACATGCTCTTTATTCATTTTAAGGTTTGTTCATTTGTAAGTTTCCATAAAACCAAAGTGTCGAGTATTCTAGGGTTGTAAAATTTATTAGTGTATTCACGATTAGAGTAGTTCCTTAAGTGGTAGAGAGATAGCTACTAGAGTAGACATATGTTATCACATGTCTCCTTGGCTAGTTGTTAGGATTTTGGAGACTTTTTAAGTATAGAGGTGTGACATGCCCTCTTGCTTGTAAAATTTTATTTCACCACAATTGCTAGTGTAATTATAATAAGGATTTGGTTATTGTTGCAACACTATATTTTATTATAGATTATCATTTGTAATAATATATTTATTTTTATAGATAATTATTAGTGAGTTTGGAGAAATATCATTATGTATGATTTTATGCATCATAACTCTATTATTATTTACTATTTCTATTTTTGATGGCTAAATATAACTCTATGACCCAATAGAGCACCAATCCTGAAGACTTTGACCTTCCACACACATTAGAAAATAATAAAATAGTTTTTTAGTAGTTATATGAAGTAGCACTTGGGAATTACACATGTTTTTCATGCTTCAATGGCACAAACAATGAATATTCTTGAGTGACTATAGATTTTTATACATTTAGAGGATCAAGTCTAGTGTGTTTATACCTTGATAGTGTGTAAAAATTATTGAATGAAATCATCTTAAGGGATTACATTTCTATTATCTAAAGGTACACATGTAATGTAGTATATCAACTAAAAAAAGGTCTAGGGTAGCTAGTTAATCTTGATCTCTAAGTGATAGTTATAAGCGTCAAGTGTACATATAGGTGTAGCTATAAATTTATTATAGTCATATCAAATTTAACTAATTTAAAAACATGTTAAAGATACCTCTAGGAATAATCTCCTAATTTTAAGATGAGCTCAAAGTGTGGGGGAAATTATTCACTTGCAAAGTATTGGTGAACCTCCTTTGTCTTCTTGACAATATATCCCTAGTCTTTAAGTACGAATTTTTATGATTATGGACCTATGATTTTGGGACCTAACAATGGTGTTCTTGTTATGGATAGTTTAGCTTTGGTTCCTATCTTTCATATGTTTTCAATTTGATTGCTAATTTAAGGTAGTGGATTTGTGTTTAGGTGAGTTTGTTTGTTAATCACTCATTCTTATAAATGGTGCCATTACCAAGGAGGAATTGATCAAATGAATGGTATTGGCATAAGTTAATATATGTCAAGTTAGAAAAAAATCAAGGTTGAAATAAAATTGAAAACTTTTCTATTGGATTGAACTCAAAATTGTTTTCTTTTCCATGGAGACCAAGTGTGCTTCAAGGATTTCCTCATCTTATGAGGTGTCAACTCTACTATCTTTATTGAAGTTTTGTTGTTGACCATGTCTAATGATAATGTTGTTGCAAAGAAGATTGTCGTTGCACCAAAAGATTGACCTGTTAATGCCCGATACAACTGCCAGTGTTGATGAATCCATAGGAGATGGTTAAGCCATGCCACGAACCCAAGCACTGCACTGCACAACACAAGGGGACCAAGGGTGCACATCTGCAACAATCCCCCCAACGCAAGTGAGAGGTTCAAAACTATGACCCAGGCTCTAATACCAATTGTCGCAAAGACGGTTGTCGTTGCACCAAAAGATTGACCCGTTAATGCCCGATACAACCACCAGAGTTAATGAATCCATGTGAGGTGGTTAAGCCATGTCACGAAACCGAGTGTTGCATTGCAAAACAGAAGGAGACCAAGGGTGCATGCCTTGCAACAAATGTTACAAGTATTTTTCCATTTTGGTGAAGCAACTGCCAAAGGTAGGAAAAAGTGTTTATTTATTTTCTAGAGGCATAAATAAATATGAAATATGTCTTGTAATCATGGATCATTATGATTACATTAGTGGTACCTCATCTAAGTGCAAATGAAATATGCCAAGCACTGATAGTAAGCAATAACAGAGATTTGTTGTACACATGCTCTAAAAATTGCTAATCACTGGTAATAAACAATAGTAGAGATATACTAGCGGTAGTAAACAGAACAGAGATATGGTGGTCATAAATTTGCATACAACAGTGAGTAGAATGAAAATGTCTAATGAAGCTTATATTCAAACCCGATCTCAGAAGTTTAACTACTGTTACCAATATACTGAAAGTCATCATGCACAGAATAAGGAAATTGACACAGAACTATAGTAATTCAAATGGCTCGATTATAGTATATTGTGGAAAGATCGGAAATACATAGACGGGATAACATAGAAAATAGTACCTCACAAATGACAACTAGCAATGATATATTTGAATCCAGATCACAGAGGGAGTACACTGTACATCAGATAGCACCTTGACTACGGAGTAGGGAAGTTATTGGACTATCTTGCAATTAATAACCTGTGAGATATCATTGTGAAAATCGCCTTCTCAGTCCTGTGTGAGATTGTAATGCTCGCTTCGGATATCTGTGCGATATCGTTGTGATAATCGCCTTCTCAGACCCGTGTGAGATTTTAATACATGTGTAAATGCTATCAAGCCACCATAGGTGTCTGCATTCGCTAACTACGCGGAATTCTCCTTCTGTAGCAATGCGCCGCGCAACCACCAAGGTTGATGGCGATGTCTTCAGAATGTCACGATGAGTTTTGGGTGACCGTCGGCCTTAGTAGCGAGGTAGTGATGACTTGTGGCCAGAGCAGGAGGCTCGGCCACAAAGCGTTATAATCGCCCTCTTCCTTATTGGCCCTGCAATGTAAGAGTGCAACTCAGAAACTATGTGGACTACTGGCAATGTACACGAATTCACAGTTTGAGATGAGTGTCCCAACCTGTGCGTGATCGGAAAGGGGGTTGCGTCCCTTAGCACATCGACATGATTCCATAACCTAATTCGTGATAGTTTGCAAGAGAAATCGAACCTTCACAAGATGCCTTCCCAAATGGGTCGGCCAGCTAGAATACCATTTTAAAATTTCAATGTTGTTAATTTAATAATTTAAATTTATTTTATTATTTTATATTATTTTAAAATTCACTATAGTGTTGAAAAAGACTTTTTGGCGCCAAACTGAAAATAGGACCCCTTAAGTATCGGGGACATGACACACAAATGGTTGTGCACTCAAAAGGTCTTTCTTGTTGCATATTTCTTCAATCCCCCCATAGAGGACCTTGCTAATTTTGTAAGTCATATATGCATACTTGACCTTGACAATGAGCAATTACATAACCAATTTATATCTAAAAGGTAGATTCACATGTATGTGACCTTGTTTCTTCTTACCAAAATTTAGAACACCTCAAAAGGTAGGATGAAAAATAATTTGTGGATTTTTATGGTAGGTTTCATTCATAGACATGTATTGCAAGGTCTTCTATCATGGTTAAGCTCTCTCTCCAATTATAAACCAAATAATTTAAACATGATGATTGAGTGGGATAGTGTTATTCAGTTATCATTTCCAATTGAGATTATGTCTCCCAATGCTAATGGGGATATAATTATTCTTGATGAATAGTTCGATGGGTCTGCTTTAGAGGGAAACAATAATATGGTTGTTGAGGATATAAGTAAGGAATTTGAAGTGTAACAAACAAAAAAATTTATTTGATGTCCTTCCTTGCTTTGTTGATCCTAAGGATGATGAGGTTCACGCATTGCTTGTTGCAAGTGAGAATGGTGTGTGTGATGGTGGGCATGAGTTTGTTGCTTCCAACCATAAAGATGTTGACATGAAAAATTTTCTTGAACTTTGTTAGGAGCAACTATCTTTTACTATTGTGGATTGCATTGATGACACATTTTTTAGCTCATTGGGTGAGCATGCAGATGTTGAGGTTGTGTGTTCTCACACAAATCATGTTTCTCATCTATAGTATAAAGGAGAAGAACAAATTATTGATCATTTCCTTGGAAGCAAATTTGATACAAAAGGTTGTGAAGAACAAAAAATAATGAGGCAATTTGAAGATTGTGGACTCATATGAAGTGCCTCCAGTTTTTGAGTTATGAGTTTAATTTGAGGACTTGGATTGAATCATTTTTGAGTTATGTGTTGTAATTGGGTTGTATTCTCTATACAAACTAGAGCATTCACATGATTTGTCCTAGATTCAAAATGTTGTTGGATTTGGCACAATTTAGCTTGGTGTTCATGAGGATATCTCTCTTCATGTTGATTTGTGTGTAGGTTAGGATTGTTGGTGTGAATGTCCTAGTTGTCATTTCTAGAAGTTAGTTATAATGGGGTCATGTCTCATTATTTACTTTTAGTTATCTAAGCATTTAATAATTCTCTCATGCATTTAATATTTGTATTGAGAATTTAATGCTTGTGCCCTAGGTTGTTATGACTTAGTTGTCTCATGTGATAGGATTAAGACACTTGCCATGCTCTTGTCTAATCCTATCTCACTCCTTGCCTATATAAGCAAGGCTTCGTATGTACATCAAGCCATATTCAATTTGGCATTCTTGCATCTTAATGATAACATGATATTTCTATCATTTCTCTCTTGTGGAAGTTATTTTGTCTTGCAAGTGATCCTAGGGTGTTTGAAGAGTTCACCATAAGCTCCTACATGGTATTAGAGCTTCAGTGTTGCAAACTTATTCCCAGATCTGAGGGACCCATCTTGACGTGAAATTTTTGTTGGGTGCAAGTTGGGGTCTTGAGAGTTTTTCCATTGAATCCAAGGTGTCGGAGAAAGTCAAGATCGACTTTCATTTCATCAAAATCTGACATATTTTGTCAAATCTGCAAGGGTTTGAAGAAAACTATTTTTCATGGGAGTTATTTTCTTTTTTGCTTCATAATTCCAATTTCCACTCATTTGTAGGAAAAAAAAATTTCAGGTTTTGTAGCCAAGCTCGAAATCTCATTTGTGTATCTTTTATATTTTACATATCTTGAGCAGATTTTAAAAAAATTGATGTCTAAAAAGTGTTGCGCTCATTTTTCTACAGGTTGAAGGTCAAAAGAAATTTATTTTTTCATCTTTTGTTTGTTAGATTGAAAAAAAAAATTGGGTTTTATTCTTAGCATCAAAATATTTTTGGGTTTCTAATATTTTGTACACATAGTGAATAGATTATTCAAAAATCAAATCAGAAGTAAACTTTTTTGCTAGAAAAAATTGTTTCCTGCAAGCTAAATTCATAACTTGAGTATACAACGTCTGTTTTTTGAGAACTTTATATCAGCGGAAAGCTAATTTCATCCTCTACACAGATCTGAGATTATTTTTCATCATGGAGGTAAATGTGAACATTCATTAGTGCATGCACTATTTCCTTTTTTGTATGCATTAGGTTTGCATTTTCTCTGCACTTCATTCCAATTCCAAATCATTTGCCAATCAACTATTGCTTCATAGATTACAAAGTTGTGCCAGTTTGTGATTTTTCCAGTGTTTCTTGGCATCGATTATGCTGTTGTTTTATCATGATCCAACTCAAGTCCTTGAGTGACTCTGATATGGTTTCTAGCAAACATAAGTATCTTTCCTTGCTTGTCGAATGGACTCCACAAATGTACTTCCAGTTCTTCTCTTTGCAACAGGTTATCTCATTATGGGGGGGTTGTATGATCTCTCTTATCATCCTTTGTGTGGATAGAGATCAATTAGATTTGTGATGGATATCATTGTTGTATTTCATCTCTCTTTTGGGAAGGAATTTTGTCCCACTAGGTTTTTTTCATTTTCTCCATTTGTGAGAGATTTCATTTGCATTTGTACATGGGTACTTAACATGGCTTGGTATTCAGGACACATCATTGCATCTTTGCATAATAATTTTCTATCCCTAAGTTACACTTATGGTGGGTTGTTGGTGTGAATGGGGTTATTTCCTAACTAGTTATTAGTGGGGACCTATTCACATTATTATAAGTTTACTTAGGAGTTAAATTTCTTAGTTGTCATTTCTAGAAGTTAGTTATAATGGGGCCATGTCTTATTATTTACTTTTAGTTATCTAGGCATTTAATAATTCTCTCATGCATTTAATATTTGCATTGAGAATTTAATGCTTGTGTCTTAGGTTGTTATGACTTAGTTGTCTCATGTGATAGGATTATGGTACTTGTCATGATCTTGTCTAATACTATCTCACTCCTTGCTTATATAAGCTCATATGTACATTTCCATATTCAATCTGGCATTCTTGCATCTTAATGCTAGCATGATATTTCTATCATTTCTCTCTTGTGGAAGTTATTTTGTCTTGCAGGTGATCCCGGGGTGTTTGAGTTCACCATAAACTCCTACAAGGACATACATCACGTGCTTCCATCAAGCTTGAAGATAATTGTTATTATATGGTTGAGAATGAAAATGGCTCCCACTACTTGTGGTTTCCATATTTAAATAATTTTCATAGCTACCTAAGGCATGATGACCAAAGCATTGGGATGCAAGAATAAACTTTTGTTGTAGGTTGGAGATGGAGGTGGTGTTAGTTTGAGGGATATCAGCTCCTTTCATAGGCTTGTTTTTGATAAAGGAAAGTAGCTACATTAATTTTTCCATGGCATTGTGCCATGGGTCCTCGTGCAAGGTTTGAGCTACAAATGATTAGTGAGTTCTAGTTGTAATCATACATTTAAGATATTTGCCCTTCAATAGCATTAGCTATAAGTATTGTATCAAATTATACATGTTCCTTGTTGTTTCATATTGTCTATATTATTACTCTAGTTTTTGTTATGTTTTATCCTATATATAATTATATTTGTGTGGTCATGACTTATTTTTCATGATGAAATGTGTTTTTCCTAGTCTCCATGTTTGGTCTACTACCTAGAGATAATTGGATTCTCATTATGTTTATAAAAGACACATTCCCAACTAGAACTTGTTGGGACTCAATTCTATAATGTCGTATCTTTCTCGAATTCTAATGTGTTTATGAACTTAGGCCTCATTTTTTCCTTAGTTTATAACCGATCTAAGAAATCCTTGTGTGGTTCAGTGTTTGTCATTTTAGTTGTCATCTTCCTTCTATTCTCAATGGGTCAAAAAATGTACAAGTCTAGAAAAGTGTCTATAAGGGTTCTCGGACATTTCCTTAAGTTCTCAAATGTATTTGAATTTTTGACTTTCGAGGTTGTCCATCCTAATATTCCATCCCACCCATGTCCACCTTCCATTTGTCCTTATTAGGTTGTCGAACTTCATGCTCTCGGCATATTTTTTATCCAATCTCAACATCTCAGTCCTTTGCCTTGTAAAATTATTCTGTAAATATTTTGGACCACTAGACACTTCCATGTTGGAATACCATCCATCCAAGGCCCAAAACCCTAAACTAATGCCTTATAAAATTTTGTGTGTCGGTGTTTCAAACTTGTGCTTCCCCTGATACCATTTCCTTAGCATCCTTAAGTTTTGATCCCCAAATATTTATAAAGTGCACTTAATACTTTTACTCCTCAATAAACTATTGAAGTTCCCCTTCCTTGAGTACCTTTCACATATCATCCTTTAATCCTAACTTCATGGTTTTCACTAAGTATTCTATTAGATTCATAGTTCCTTGTTATCCTTCACTCTGAAACCACCTTGATTCCTTCCTACATTATTTTAGTCAAAAAAATTCCCATCCCCTTACCTCAATACCTTTCCTTGTGCACCTCTAAACTTTTCCACCCGATAATTTTCCTAATGCTTCATGTCAAAGATACCATATTTTTTGGGTATACATAAACTTACTTTTTTCTTTGTTTGGTAGAAATTATACCCAAGTGCTAAAGATCTAAGCTACATTATTAGGGGAGTGATTTAGGATCTTGTAATGATATTTCTTTCTTTGATTTTATGTATAAATTAAAATTCAATCGAAATGCAAATTCTCTTCAATTGTAATTAATTCTTATTAAAATAAGATTATGTATAATGAAAAATGAACATTATGTAAATTTTACCAATTTAATATTTTTATTTAGCTTATTCATCAACTTATCCTCTTGCAATACAAATTAGATGTTCAAACTAATATTTGTATTGAATTTATATATGAAATCTATATTCCTAGTGAATAATACTCATATTTGATTTGTAGATTTAGACATATGATATAGAAACCCCAATTTAAAAGGGAAGTTATCTTATGATTGTTCACTCAACCACCATGTGCTAGAAATGATGGTGTGCAAACCTATGTTTTCAACCAATCTAGATAAATTTTATCTTGTCATCATCCAAAAAAGTTTGTTCATGCTTATACAAGAAAATCATGCTTCTATTTTAATATGTATTTTAAACTCATCAACATTGGTTTTCTTTAGTTGACATGGTTACCTAATTCAATAATATTTGTTTGAATTGCTATGAGTTGCAGTTTCATTAATTGATTGATAAATAAAATTATTTTCCTTGATTCGTATTCATCTAGTTTGGCATTGAATGGTGATACAACCAAAATTGACTAGAATTGTTGAGAAGAGTAATCAGCTCAGTCTCTTAGTTAAGAGGGTGTTTAGGTGAGCATTGTATTTATTCATCTAAGTGGGATGTTTTGAAATAGATTTCCTAAAAAATACATTTTATTTTCAAGAAAAAAATCAATTAGTAACTACAACAATATTCTAGACACTATTTATTGTAGCCATGTTCTTTGAGAGAAGAGGTTGAATTTAATAGCCTCGTAAACATATTACTATTTTTTTCATATTCTTACCAAATTTCATGTTTATACTGACAATTATGATTTTTATCATTTTGCAAAGGCATTCTAGAAACAAGAAAGAGGAAATAAAAAAGAATAAATCAAAGGTGAAGGACCAATTTGCCACATGGAATTAAATTGAATGTTATTGATTGTAATAAAGGTGAAACTTCAATCAATCCACTTAAGAATATGGAAAAAATATGAATGATATTAATTCTATCAAAAAAAATGATAGAACAAAGATTTCATCAAAATAAAATGAACACAAGAAGAAATGGATGGTACTATGAGGGATATCAAGGATAATATGTTTTCCTCTAACAACCACAAAAATGATGGGACCACCAACTATTCTTTTAAATGAAGAAGAATTAGAAGTATATAGATGGTGAAAATATTTGGTTAAAGTTGACTATAGTCTTATAGTAATTCAATTAAAATCATACATAATACATATTTGTTAGACAAGGCCAAATTCATTTAAGAATAGTGTACAAGTAATCATTTAAGAATAGTGTACAAGTAATTATGTTGATTTGGGCTCCATGAATTTCATCCACATTTGAAAATAAAGCTTTCTAAGAATCTTGATAGAGAGAACAATAGCATTGCAACCAAACTTTGTGGTTGCCTTACGTTATAATTTGGATAAAATGTGTATTGCAAATTAGTATGGGAAAAAAGATGTGGGAATATGATGAAATAGATGTACTAGCAAGAAGAAATTGTGGGATGCAAATTGTTGCAATATTAGGCAATAGAAGTGTCATAATTTGACAATAAGGATTGTTAAGACTCTTGATAAAGATAGACCAATGATGTTGTGACCAAAATTGTGGAAAATTTCTATATTTTAAATCAATATGTGACAAAAAAACATATAAAATTGTAATGAAATTGTAATGAAATAATTATACAAGAAAAAAGATTGTGATGCAAGTTATTAAAAATTGGGTTAAAAAAGTATGCCCTGCATTCTATCAAAAAGATGAGTGGATAAAAATATTGTGTTGTGTTAATGCAGTTGGCCAAACACACCTTTGTTGTCTCAACTCCTAAAAAAGTTTAACAAATGGTCCTATAGAGGAGCCAAAGCCATTTCCAGCCTTTATGGTAAATTAAAAAATAGATTTCATGTCAAATTTTTAGTACAATGTATGAAATATGTTAAAACTTTTGTAAACCGTGTAATCAACAATGCCTTAGAAACTTTTCAATAGATCTTGAGAATTTTGTAATATTTTTTAAATGAAGTATGAAAGAACATTATTTAACCAACATTTCAAACCATTTAGTCAACAATACCTTAACAAATTTTCAATATAAGTTGATGATTTTGTTGTATTTTATTAATGGATTATGAGAGAATATTGTGTAACTAGCATTAACACACTTATATATATAATTTGATCGTCTTTATGTAATCATCTTTCGTTAATTATCTTTTGTTAAATATTATGAGAGAACACATTAAGCATTATGTAACTAACTTTATACACACACAAACATATATGCACACACACATAGAGAGAGAGGACCAATCTCTCTAATTATCTTTTGGTTTCTCCTCACAAATGCTTAGGAATGAATATTTTTTATTAGACAAGATTTTGTTAAGTTTTTGTAAGTGTTTTTTTTTAGGTTAGGTGGCATTTACCTTGAAAACTTTGGTCACTTTTATGTCTCCATGTTTCTTGGAAAGTGTCCCAAGGGACATGTGAGAAATGTATTTAATTTTGGCACTTATGATTTATATTTTCAAGAGGAAATTTAATGTTAGTGGAGGTTACACATCACTAGAGGACAAAAATATCCCTCCTAGGTGTTCACATTTGGAATGTGAAGGGACTTAAGTGGGGTGCCAAGTTTGGAGGGAAATAGGTGTCCATTGGTTCTCCATCTGGAAGTTGAACAATCACTGGAGCATTTTGAATGTCATAAGTTGAAGTAGCTATGGGTTAGGCACCCATGTTGAAGCCTTGTGTACATCAATTAATTTATTATCATGACTTGGTTTTCCAAAAAAGGGGTGTGGGTTTTTGCAAGTGGTTTTGGAACCTCTTGTTACAGTTTACCAGTTATAGTTTTGCCTCCCACAATTTTTATAAATTGGTGTCTTGAGATGGTAATTTGTGTTGTAGGAGATCAACAAGGAAGTGTATTGTGGTGTATCTTTGTTGTGAATATAAATAAAATACTTTTCCTTTTATTATGTGGAGTTTTTTCCCGAAACCTGGGATTCTCCACATAAATCTAGTGGCATATTTGTTTGTTGTTTTTCTATTATGGTGAATGTGCAATCACATACATAAAATCAGATTTGGTAATCTTATTTTCAGATTTGAGTAAATATACATAAGTTATTATAGCAACTTAGTTTTACCTTGTTTTTAATATTGGGTATTAGAGCTAACGAGTATGTTTAGAAGGGGATGCCTTTCTCTTAAGCGTTGGAGGTTTTTTGGTTATAGTGGGAGCTTTTGTTTTTGTGGTATATTTCAGATTTGTGAAGAATATTGTATATCATGTCTTCTACCTCTCGCCAAGATATTGAGAAGTTCAATGGAATAGGCTACGAGATGTGGAAATTAAAGATGGAGGATCTCCTAGAAGAAAGATATTTGTAGTTGTTAGTTTCACAAGAAAGTAAACCAATTGCAATTAGTGATGAAGATTGGAAAAAATTAGACAAGAAGGCACGAGGAACCATTGGATTGTTTCTTACATATTTTTTCCTTTTGAATGTCTCCACTGAAGACATTGCATATAAGTTGTGGAAAAGGACAAGTGATATATAAAACTAAAATTTTGTCTAAGAAGTTATCTCTCAAGATTATATTATTTAAAAATGAAAGATGGTGAATCTATAGCAAATCATTTAAATGCTTTTAATTTGATTATAAGTCAATTTACATCCACAGATGTTAAAATTGAAGATGATAAATTGATCTTGTTTCTTTGTTCTTTTTGCAAATCTTGGGAAAGTTTAATTATTGTCATACATAGTGGTAATGTAGAACCAAATATGGACTCCATGATCTCCATACTTCTTTTAGAGGAGATAAGGATAAACTCCATGAATTTCGGCTCCCAAGATTCCTTGCATGTGTAGTGTAGGTCCAAAGAGAAAGGGTCTAAAGGGGATAATAACAGGGATAAGCCTAAAGGACATGCTAAAACCCCTCGAAAGAGCAAAGTGTTGGAATTGTGGTAAAAGAGGGCATGTGAAGAAATAAAGTAGGAATAAGAAAAATAATTTTTATTTCTCCACAAAAAATCATTTTGATGATGATTTTGATGCTTTGTTTATTTTAGCTAACACTATTAGTGACAATGCTTGGCTTATTGATTTAGGTTGCTCCTACCACATGACTCCTCACAAGGAGTGGTTTACTAATTACAAAGAATATGATGGGGGATAAGTTTTCCTTGGTGATAACAGTACAAAGATGATTGTTAGTAAGGGAAAGGAAATTTATGTTTCAATGATGCGAGGATTAAAACTCTTGATAATATTTTGCATATTCCAGGACTTGCAATAAATTTACTATCAGTGTCCAAGTTAAATGGTTTTGGAATACATGTGGCATTCAATAAGTTTGATTGAATTTTGGTAAGAGGGAGTCTAGTGATAGCTAAATGATCTCAAATAGGGAATTTGTTTAGTCTAAACGCCTCTACTTTAAGTAACTTTTCCAATGTACTAACACTGAAAATACATGTATGTTGTGGCACCATAGATTGGGTCACATAGGTAAAAAAGGACTTAAGACTATCCTAAACAAAAAATTTGTTGACTATATTTATGATTATTCTATCAAGGTAAAAATGACTTTTGTGTAAACAAAATAGATCATCATTTTCTAGTGGAACTAATAAGGGAAATAGATTATTAGAGATCATTCATTTAGATGTATGTGGGGTAGTGGATGTTGAATATTTGTGTAAATATCGATATTATGTCTCTTTAATTGATGATGTCTCAAGATACACTTGGATTTATTTTATGCATTCTAAATCTAAAGTTTTCACTAATTTTAAGGAATTTAAGACCTTAGTTGGGAAACAAATAGATTATAATATAAAAGTGTTGAGGTCTAACAATGGGGGTGAATATTGTTCCAAATAATTCGATGAATTTTTTTATAATGCAAATATTGTTCGACAAAAGACAGCCCCTTATACTCTCCAACAAAATGAGCTAGTAGAAAGAATGAACCGAACCATAATCGAAAGAGCTAGGATTATGTTAAGTGGTGTTAAGCTTGATAAATATCTTTGGACAAAAGCGGTTGGTACTGCTTGTTATTTAATTTATATCTCCTTGTTTGGATCTTGTTTATAGAACTCCTTAAATGACTGTGGATAGGTAGAAATCCTTATGTTTCACACGTAAGATTCTTTGTTTGTGAGGATTTTGTTCATGTGCCTCAAGAGAAGTGATCTAAATTGGATCCAAAAGCACAAAAATGCATATTTTTTTGTTATGGTGAAAATGTAAAAGTTATAAGATCTGGAATCCTCTAACCCGTAAAATAATCTTGTCTAAAGATGTGATTTTTAAGGAATTTGGAGCTTACTTAGGAGAAGAACAACCAATGGAGAAAGATAAGACAAAGACAGTGCACTTCGAGACAAATATTGAGAAGCAAGAAGATGCACATGTGGAAGAATAATTAGATGGATTTGAGGATGGAGAAGTGAAACATAAAAAAATAGTGTAGGGTTCAAAACATATAGAGTTTTTTACTAAATTTAGAATGTTTCACCAAACTTACTATAAACAAAAAGGGAAAAATGGGGTGTAATGAAACTACCTATTTTTTGTTTCATTTGCGAAATGAGATCCTTTGGGAGAGAATTAACTTCTAGCCCTTAGGTGAGTCAATTCTATGGAAGATCTAGCAATTTCCTTTGTATGTGTGGATGGGGGGTAAAGCTCAAACAACACTTTTGGGAGGTGAAAATAAAATAGTAAATGACCTTAAATCTGTAACTTAAGACCTGATTCATGTGGATGAAGCATAGCTCTAACAGAAACAATCAATTTTGTGCAAATTGGATGAGTGGAAGACACTTAAAACTTACCTCAAAATCAGTTATAGAGTGTCCAGAAATGGTTGCAAAGTGTCCAAGACCCCCTATCCAAAAATGGTGAATGGGTCTTGAAACAACTTTTTGAGCTGAATTTTTGGGAGCCTCTGAAGATAGATCTGAGATACAATTTCCCACTAGTTTCACATGAAAATGACGGAAAATGATCTCGGGATTTGAATTTCCTTGAGATGAAAAAAATTCTTGCAACTTTGACAACTTTTTCAATTTTTCAATTTAAAGATCTCCAATATTCAATTTTCCCTCAACCTAAAATCTACAACACAAACACAAGAGGGAAAAATTGTTTGTTTTTGGTGAATGGGGGTTTGCCTTGGTCAAACCCCGTTTTGGTAATTAAACCTTGAATTGAAATGAAATATCATGAAAGGAATGATAAATGAACAACACTATGTTACCACTCACCAAACCCTTGAATGAACCTTGGAAAGACTAAAATCTTGCATGAGATGGCTTCAATGAATGTGGATCTTGATGCTTGAATCTTCCTTTGAATCTCTGACTTTAATGCTTGGATTAGATATTGAAACCTACTTCACAATAATAGCTCCAAAAACATGCATGATTGAACATACCTTTGACATAATTCTTGGATCTTGATTGTTGCAACAAATGCTTGATAAATCTTCTCTTGAATGATCTTGACAATAATATTTTCTCTTGTGAAAGTTATCTCAATTGTGCTCTTGAAATCTAATTGAAAACTTCTAGTTGATTTGATAAAATAACCTTGTAATTATATCTATCTATCCTTAATTTCTCAAAAATTAAATATTACAAGCCGATATTTGAAATTTGAATTTGGGATGATAAAAAATATTGCCAAAACATATTTTAAAAATGGATTCAAAGGTCTATGGAGGACCCATTCGCCCATGGGAGAATGAGTCCTAGGCCCCTATTCTTGGAACGTACATTCCTCAAGGTGTTTAATTATGTGTTGCCATTAATTTTTGTCGGGTTTCCTCTTTGAAAATAATAATTTATTAGGCTTGTAGATGTAAAATAGGGCTTATTAAGGCATAATTAAGTCCAATTTAATTAAGAGGGACCAAAAAAATGTGAAAATGTAAAGGAGAACATTTTTTAGCACTACATAAGGCATTATTAAGTCCATTTTAATTGAGGGGCCCAAACAAAGTGTGAAAATGTAAAGGGGTACATTTTTCTACACTACATTTAGCCCCCACTTTATGAGAGGATGAGTTCAAGTGCAAACTCACACTAAAGTAGACAAATATGTGTCAAGAGGGGTCCAAGTGTACAAATGTTGAGTGGATAGGATGACAAAGATCAAGGAGGTTGTGCAAGCCCTCGAGATCTAAGATCCCATGGAAAACCAACATAAGTACAAAGGGACACATACAAGATGTATGATATGAAGCAACAAGACAAGATACAAAAACATACTATTGAATAGTCTAGATAACTGAGGGGGGGGGGGTGAATCAGTTATCCCAAAACAATTTTCTTGATCTTAATTAATCCAGTGCAATCTTAAATCAATCAGATAATTATTAAAACAAATATGAACATGAAAACACATAACAACACCATGCACAATGAACACCAGAATTTACATGGAAACCCAAGATGGGGAAAACCACAAAGAATGCTAATTCTCAATTATAAAACATCGGTTAAGGTGGCATCGATTAAGGTGATTTTTACAAGAGCTCATTACCAAAATGCTCACTATAGGTAAGGATCACTATCAGTGGGCTCACTTCCCGGCTATTATAGTCAAAAGTAAAAAGGCTCACTGCCAAAAGAAAAAGGCTCACTGCCAGAAGAATGATGAAAGGGAATATGTCACTAGAAATAACTATCACCAACAGTCACACTGAAAGAATCTGGTGTAAGAGTTCCAAGGCTTGCTTGCACAACTGACTAAGAAGACCTTACTTGCCTCCTCCTAGGATCCTAATCTCCTCTAGGATCTAAAAAAAAGGCTTAGATGATTAACTAAGACCTTATCTGACTCTTCTCTAAGAGCCTGATCCCTTGTGCTTAACCTTGAAAGACTAACACCCTTAATTCACCTCAACACTTTCTTCCACACTTAGAAGACTCTAAGTGTCACCAACACACAAAACTTTGAATTGACTGCAAGGGTGTCAAATGCCATGAAACTCATCCATTTGCTCGCATTTGGATCCATTTTGAAGGATCTCCAAGCCTTTCTCCAACCGGGTGTTAGAATTTACCTTGTGAAGGCCTATTTCTTGCAACCCTTTACAGTGTCCTTTTCCTCGTTCTTGCCAAACTTTTCCAAACACTTTGACAAACTAATTCCACATTCAAGTACTCTTTTGGATTCTGTGAAGGACTCAACAATGTGCAAACCCCTAGGATGTCCGTACATAGGTTTTCTAAGAACTAGGTTAAATAGGACTATTAGGCCTAGGTTTTAGGATCCCTTGTTTTCTTGCTCAAACCTCACCCAAATGGATTGATGGAACCTCAATCCTTCCAGCATGTCAGGATATAATTATACCCTACTTGGAACTGTACCTATTTCGTACTATACCTCACTCCCCTACCTATTTTCTTTAATTCCCACTATCAAACCTCTAACCGGGCTCTTTAAGCTCGCCTAAGACTTGACATTAAACACAGTTGTTCCACTCTCCATGACTCCTACCTCTACATATGTACATACCAATGGCTCCCCAATCACATCCATCTATCCTCAGGACAGTCCCGTGACTAGATTTCATGGGGGAGCCATAAAAAGACAAATTGGTCAGGATAGGACCAATGAAACCCCTAAATGCTAACTATTTCTAGAGAACACTAACACAGCTTAAATCAACTCACTTACTGAATGAAAAAGTCTTATAACTATCCTATGAACACAATACTATCACTAAATCAAAGCATTCGATCCAACTATTATCACTATCACTCAATATCACTCAGAGCTCACATAAACATAGAATTTGCAGAGCTCTTTTTACTATTCAAAAACTTGATTACATCTCATTACAATCTCATTACAATCTCCTCATACTTGAATTCGAGTCTCCTTCATATTAGGTGCCATTCACCATGTTTTCAGGGTCTGTTGGTCGATTCCCCACTCCTATCTTTTAGGGGATCCTATGTAACTGAGTTGCATGCAACCTTTGCCACTATGTCACCTTCCTAACTCTTAGGACCTCTATCTCCTATATTCCGAGTAACCAACACCATTAAAGGCTTCATGGCATCTTCCTAACATCATTGATGTGTTTAGAACACATTTAAGACTCAAATCCCAATCTAAACTACTAAACACTAAGCAATTTAAAAGCTACTAACAATGACTAATTCGGTGCTCTTAGTCCTAATGACTAGCTCACCTAGCCCACATTGCAATGACCTTCTAAGGTACAAAACAAACATACAAATACTCTGACTTGGCTAATGTCAGATACAAGCCCAAAATATCCTAACTATGGAGGTTAGCCTAGGTGTGCTCCTGCACCAGAATCTCACTGTTTGTTGCCTCCAGTTGTATACTTTTGCATACTTCACAATATTTGGATTTTCAAATTCACATTCACCACTTGCTTTCATCGAATAGAATCAACTTTTACTTATACCATTCCATGCCTTCATAATCTCCTAAGTTGGTCAAACACAATTTGAATTAGGTCACCAAAAAACATTCCCACGGTGGAAAGGAATGAAACGTGGACCATATAGAACCTCCTTGCTCAAATCAACACACTACATATTAACCATGATATCTAGAACCAAAGAATAGAATATACATGCTACAATGCAAACAATGTTCTAGGGCATGTTAACTAATTTCCAAATCGGTCTGAACCCATAAGAGTGTATCTCATTATGTTTCAAAATGAATGGACTTAGGACAAGCACAACCAAAGATAGATCATCACAGCACAACATCTGGAGCATGCCAATTTGGATCACCGAAGCATCAAGGCCGAACCTAAACCAATCAACCAAAACAATCTATTGGAAACACAAGGGCAAACAACTAAGAGGGGGGGTGAATCAGTTGTCACATAAATTATACTTATTAAACTTATTCTCAGATATGATAAATAAACATGAAAGCATAAACCATCATCACATCAGAAACACACATAACACCAATATTTTTGTGTGGAAACCTTGTTAGGGGAAAACCATGGTGGAGGTTAGTCCATAAGATTATACTCTGTTAAAATTATTACAAATGGGGAATGAACATATATCCAAGCACACTGGCTAGAGCTCACTGCTCAAATACAAAAAAAGGCTTACTGCCCAAAGGAAGACACACTATCCTATAGTCACATTCATATTACATCCATCCGAGAGATTTTGAACTGAGAAGATAGCATCTTTTAATGCCTTATTATAGTTTTGATTAAGCGCATTAACACTTTCTTATGCTCACTCTTCTTTACACTTTACTTCTGCCTTCGAAAGATCTGAACTTTATTTGCACATAGCACTCGCACATCTCACTTCTTGCATCCACACCACACATCAAATGATATAAACAATCAATCATATATATCTGCAATTAGGGATAACATTAACTACATGTCAACCCGACAAAATATAAAATGTGTACAACTATCAGCCCAAATTAATAAACAATTTATTAATGTGAATCAAATAGTGTCGACCAGAACATAGCAAGACCCCAAAAAACATGTCTCAAACATGAAACACCTTAAAAAATTAGCCTTGAAGAGCCACAACATGCTACAATCACCCTGTCGGCCATAAACATGAAAAACATGAACACATAGAAGAAAATCCCCAATTGCAAGCACAACAATCGATGTGAACTAACAACAAGGATATAGCATGATTTAGAAACATCCACAAGCATCATGAATCACCATAGAAGCATTTGCAACAACTCATAATACTAGAATCACATCATCTTCTTCCAGAAACACCAGCTACAACAGCAGAACAATTGTTGGAACACAGATACTCATAACTTGATCAAATCTTCATGCGAACCTCTGAAACTTTCGATGGATAAACTAGATATACTTGACAAAAAAATCATTTAATCTACAACTTCTCACCATCAATATACTAAACTAGCCATCACACTGAACTTCACTGCTTCACCGACAACCTATAACTTATTTTATTACAATTTTCTCAATATCTTCGACATATATAGTCTTAAAGACATTAATGCCAATAGTGTTGACATCAATGAAAACCACATATCAGAAATATCCAACAATCTCCAACACAATCAACATCATCACATTCCATTCCAACAATCTCCCCCTTTGTTATTGATGGCAACATTTATCAACAACAAACCAAACAACACAATATCAACATCAAGGACATTCATTTCTTCTCCCCCTTTGACATCATAGACAAATGGAAAAAAACTCCCCTTGAAAAACTTATTATGCTCCCCCTATGAGGAAGCCACCAAGCATTGATCCAGATGAGAGTGAGAATATAATACCCTGGACCAATGCACACCCTAGTGAAAATTACGGTAGACTAGGAGGGGACAAAACCCCTAACTTCTGTTGGAGATACTCAAAAGTATCTTTACTCAACGGTTTTATGAAAATGTTTGCAATCTGCTCTTTTGTAGGTACATATTAAATTCTTACCTCATTGTCCAATACCTTCTCTCTCAAGAAGTGATATCTGATGGATATATGTTTCATTCTAGAGTGTTATACTAGATTCTTGGAAATGTTTATTGTACTAGTATTATCACACATAATTGAGATTAATTCATCAAATGATATTCCAATGTCTTTCAGCATTTGTTTCATCCACAATACCTGAGTGCAACATGAGGATGTTGTAATGTATTCAGCTTTAGCAGTAGATAAAGATACAAAATCTTGTTTCTTTCTTGACCAAGCAACCAACTAGGAGCCAAGGAAATAAGCTCCACCACTTGTGCCCCACCTGTTATCAACACACTTGGCCCAATCAACATTAGTATAGGTTGTAAAAGTGACATGTGAATCCTTTGGATACTGTAACCTGATATCTTTTGTACCTTTCAAATATCTAAAGATCCTTTTTACTGCAACAACATGTGATTCCTTTAGTTCTTGTTGAAATCTAGCTACTAGAAAAACAACATACATAATGTATGGTCTAGTAGCAGTCAAATATAACAATCCTCCAATCATTGACTTGTATATGCTTGCATCAGCTTTAGGTGAATCATCTTCTTTTGTCAACTTACATCTAGTAACAATAGGTGTACAAACTGGTTTGGAGTTCTCCAATCAAAACTTCTTCAATAATTATTTGGTATACTTGGACTGAGAGATGAAAATTCCTTTGTTGTCTTGATTTACTTGTAGTCCAAGGAAGAAATTTAACTCACCTATCATAGACATTTTGAATTCCTTCTACATTTCATCTGTAAATTTTTTGCACAAATCATCATTTCCTCCAAAGATTATGTCATCAACATAAACCACAACAATCAACATTTGATCTAAATAAATTTTGTAGTATCAATTATTGTCAATAGATCCCTTTTGAAATCCTTGTCTAATCAAATACTTGTCTAATTTGTCATACCAGGCTCTAGGCACCTACTTCAATCCATATAAAGCTTTCTTCAACCTACAAATAGCATCCGGGTCATTTTCAAACTTAAATCCCTTTGGTTGCTTAATGTAGATTTCTTTCAGTTCTCCATTTAAGAATTCTAATTTTACATCCATTTGATATACTTTGAAATCCTTAAAAGTTGCAAAAGCCAAGAATATCTGGATCGCTTCCATATGGGAAACAGGGGCATATGTCTCTTCAAAATCAATACCTTTGATCTAAGTGTAACCTTTGCAAACTGATCTTGCCTTGTTTCTGATTACTTTTTCATTTTCGTCCAGCTCGTTCTAGAATACCCACTTTGTTCCAATTACATTTTTGTTTGCCAATCTAGGCACAAGTTCCCAAGTCTGATTTTTCTCTATTTGATCAAGCTCTTCTTTCATTTCCTTCACCCAATTCTGAACATTGCATGCTTCTTCCACAATCTTTGGCTCAATTTTTGAGAGTAAACACAGTGATTCTTGTTCTTGAGCTTCTTTACTTCTTGTGATTATTCCTTTATTCTTATGTCCAATAATCTAATTTTCTGAGTGGTTTCTTTGTACATACCTTGGGGTTTTAGTTGTAGATGTCAGAGCCTCCTTTGTCTCTTCTTCTTTCTTATCCTTATTTCCTTTAACATCTGAGTCATCTGATTGATATTCAATATGCCTGTCAGGATTTCTTTTAACATCTTCATCCATTTTCACATTCGTGCTTCCAACTATCTTGTTTAGTCTCTTGTTGTAACACTGGTACGCTTTGCTTCTTCTAGAGTAACCCAAATATATACCTTCATCAGCTCTACTGTCGAACTTTCCAAGACTATCCTCATCTCTCTATATGTAGCATTTTCTTCCAAAAAATTTGAAGTACTTTACTGTGGGATCTCTTCCATGCCATAGCTCATATAATTTCTTTCCATACCTCCTCCGAAGCAACACTTTGTTAAGAGTGTAAACTATTGTGTGTATTGCTTCTTTCTAGTAGACCTCTGTTAAACCTACTTCCTTGATCATTGTTCTAGTTTCTTCTTGAATTGTCTAGTTCATTCTTTCCACTACACCATTCTGTTGTGGTGTTCTAGGGGCAGATAGCTATCTTTTAATGTCATGTTTCTCACAAAACTTGTTGAATTCATCAAAAGTAAACTCTCCTCCTCTATTAGATATTAAACAATTGATTCTCCTATCAACTTCATTCTAACCTCTTTCCTTGAAAATCTTGAATTTTTCTAAATCCTTTGATTTTTCTCTTAAAAATGTAACCCAAGTTAGTCTGGAATAATCATCTATTAAGAGCATGAAATATTTCTCACATTGTAAGCTTCTTGTTCTGGTTGGATCACATAGGTCAATGTGTACTAGGTCCAATAATTCGGTAGATGCTTCTTCTTTTCCTCATAATGTTCCCCTGGTCTCTTGTTGAACTTATCCTTGCCAAATTGTCAAAGTTGATGTGACACATCCTCTAGTGCTAGAGCCGAATGTCATTGCACTGAGATAATAAGCATCTCTTTGTAGCTCCTTCCAGTTGATACATATTCCCACTTGTTCTTTTTCTTGCTACAATAATAGTTCTGGAACTCTTCTGGATTTCACAACCATCATCTTGAAATACAACATTATAGCCATTCTCGCACATCTATCAAACACTCAAAATATTATGCTGTAAACCCTTCACATAGTAAACATTGTCAATGTTATGTTTTCCATCAAAGGTAATAAAACCAATTCCAACAATCTGTTTCATTTTATCATCTCCAAATCTAACAGAACCTCCATCATATTTCTCAAGCTTCACAAACTTGCTTTTATCATGGGTCATATGATTCGAACATCCACTATCGATCAACCATTCATCTCTATTTATTTTAACAAATAATGCAGCTTCAATGTTATTATTAGATTTCGAAACAAATATTACAGATATCAAATCTAGGTTCATCCTTTTCCACTAAAAACAAACAATCCTCTTGATCTGATTAATCATCTAAAAGACTAGCATTTTTATTAACATTATAGGCCTTCTCGTTGTTTCTTTTAAAATTTTGTCTTGTTCCTTTTTCCGGACACCTATTTGCTAAATGACCAATCTTTCCACATCTAAAGCATTTAAGAGGTAATATACCTTTGTACTTGTTGGTACCTTTCTTCAATTTTCTTGTGAATTTTGCTTCCAACTCATCTGAACTTTCACTATTTGGATCTTCTTTTGTTTTTGTGGCTTTGAAGGTTGTTTCAGATTTCTCCTTTTCTTTTCCAAATTTTCTCATCTCAAACGTGATCAAGGTGCCAAATAGTTGCTCTCTAGTGAATTTATTTGGATCATAAACTTCCTCAATAGGTGAGATCTTGTCACTGTAGCTCTTCGGTAGGGTCATTAGAATCTTCTCCATAACATCTTCATCTGTTAGAGTGCCTCCTTGATTTTTGGCTTCATTTACTGCACTATCAACTCTTTGGAAGTAGCTTGCTATATCTTCACCTTCTTCCATCCTCAAGTTTTCATATATGTGCTTAGCTATTAACTTCTTTGATAATTTGACTCTATCATTTCCTTCGTATATTTCTTTCAAATTTTCCCAAAATTCATAGGCGGTTCCCAATGAAATAACTTTTGTTAACTCGATCTTAGACAAAGCACTATAGATTGCATACCTTTCTTTTTCATTTTCTTCATAGGCTGAAATCTCATCTACAATATTAGGACCATTTGTCAGTACAACAAATTTTGTCTCAACTTTTTTTCAATTATTGTATCCTAGAGAAATCAGGTAACCTCTCATCTACCCTTTCCAAAAACTATTGTCAAAACCATCAAACACATGGATTGTCAGTTTTTACAACATTAGATCTACCTCAAGTGGTTAAGCTCTTCTTCGAGGAACCAAAGCTCTTATACCAATTTTTGAATAGTATGGATAACTGAGAGGGGGGTGAATCAATTATCCCAAAACAATTTTCTTGACCTTAATTAATCCAGTGTAATCTTAAATCAATCAAATTATTATTAAAACGGATATGAACATGAAATCACATAACACCATGCACAATTAACACCAAAATTTATGTGGAAACCCAAGATGGGAAAAACCATAGAGAATGCTAATTCTCAATTATAAAAAACCAGTTAAGGTGATTTTTACAAGGGCTCACTACAGGTAAGGCTCACTGCCAGTGGGTTTACTACCTAGCTATTATAGCCAAAAGTAAAAAGGCTCACTGCTAAAAGGGGCTCACTGCCAGAAGAATGATGAAAGGGAATCCACTACTAGAAATAATTGTCACCAACAGTCACACTGGAAGAATCTCACTATCTATTGCCTCTAGTCGTATACTTTCGCATACTCACAATATTTGGATTTTCAATTTGCATTCACCACTTGCTTTCATCAAACAGAATCAACTTTTACTTATAGCATTCCATGCCTTCATAATCTCCTAATTCAACCAAACAAAATTTGAATTAGATCACCACAAAATATTCCTATGGTGGAAAGGAATCAAACGTGGACCATATAGAACCTCCTCATTCAATTCAACACGCTACATATTAACCATGATATCCAAAACCAAAGAATATAATATACACATTACAATGCAAACAATGTTTCGAGGCACGTTAACCAATTTCTAGATTGGTTCAGACCCATAAGAGTGTATCTCATTATGTTGAAAAATGAATGGGACTAGGACAAGAATGACCAAAGATAGATCATCACAACACAACATCCAAAGCACATTAATCTGAATCACCAAAGCATCAAGATCAAACCTAAATCCATCAACCAAGATATGTTGACATCAATGACAACCATTAATAACAACAATCAACAGCATCACATTCCATTCCAACACATACAATGTTAAAGACTAAAGAAAGAAAAATAAAAAATAAAAAGGGGTGGATCAAGCCTCGACTATTTGTCCAAATTGATGCGGATCAAGCCTTAGTTGTTTGTCCAAAAATATTGACAAGTGGAACTCGCTTTCCACTATGCAAACAACAATGCATGCTCACATGGGCTAGTGAAATCCGTTGTCCACTAGGTGAGCCCCCAGAAGTGGAAAATAAGAGAATATTATTAGGATCCCATAACCATACCAAAGTTATACCTCTGATAACTCTGATAAGGCACCACACAATATGAACTTCGATCTTCATAAGGCTTAGCAAGTTGTGTTATGCTAAAAACTTATGAACAAACATGGCCCCACTAGAAAACAAGGTGTGTTAAATGCTTGGTGGCCATGAAAAAGGGTTGTAACTTTGAGCTTCACAAGGTTAGCAAGTTGCATTATGCTAAACACATGAAAAAATGAAAATAGGATAAGACATGTTCAAAGAGGTTTTGCTTAGTTCATGTAAGGTATCATCTTAGGGAACATCATTTCCAATGTCTCCAAGAGAGGAAAAGTCGAGGATAAAAGATTCACAACTTAGGGAATGCAATGTGTAGCATTACCACTAAGAGGAATATCATATGCCAAGAAAGGTCGCAATATTGGAGGACATCAAACCCAATGACACCACCAAGAAGAGGACACATCA
>CM021102.1:389640135-389695579 GCA_007115665.2 Sequoiadendron giganteum | reverse complement strand
ACCATAGTGAGGATTAGCTCAAAATATAAGTAATTGCAAAACTGTTATAAGGGCTCACTGCTCAAATAGGACACACTATCCAAAAAAGGCTCACAATCAGGGCTCATTGCCTCAAAAGCAACACAAGAAGATAGAAGAGAAATGTTACACAGAGAAAAAATTCTCAATGCAATAAGGAATCCACCACGAATTCTCCAACACTTTCACATCCTTACATTAAATATTTTGGACACCTTCAACTCACTGGCTTGAAGAATCCAATACTTTGATTTTTTCACTACTCTACTCAAATTTGTATCTATACTTCTTTAATTCACATCACACAAGTCACTCACATCAATCTCAAATATATTTTCTCTCTGTCTTGCATATTACAACACCATTACTCTTAAAGATAACAAGTTTCCACAATCCATCTTGTTGTTATATAAAATTTTCTAGATTTGATTGTGCTTTTGTTTTTCATCTGAAATGAAAAGAACATTTTGAATCACCCTCCATGATTCATCATCGGGATAAGAGAGAGATAAAGAGAAAAAATGAATTGTTCCAGACTAAGACAAGCTAAAAAGAGAGAGGTAGAAGATAAGGAAGGAAGACTGAAGTTCAAGGTCAAGGGATGACAAGAACAAAGAGGAAATCAAGAGAAAAGAAAATGGAAAGAAAGATAATAAAAATGAAATAAATTAAGCTAAAAGAGGAAGAACAAAGAAAGAGACACAAAAAGGAAATAAATGCCACAATACTAGATAAATAAAAGAATCCTATAAAATAACAAAAATGGAATTAATAATAAAAACAAAAAAAGAAGAGAGCATAATAATAAAACTAAAGGACACAAATGCAAGAAAATAAAAACCTCAGAAATTTAACATGAATAAATAAACAAAAAGACTCACAAAGTAATACCTTGAAAAAGACAATTAAAAAACAAAAGGAAAAGGAAAAGACAATAACAACAACAAATAAAGAGCTTGAAGAAATGAAAGAAAAGTTGAGAATTGAAATAGAAGACTAAAAAAAAAATACCATTAAATATAAAACATGAGAATTTAAGAGATAAATGAATCAAAAAGAGAGAGGAATAAAAGGCACAACCACCAAATTAAAGAAAAACACCAAAAAACCTAGAAAAGTAAAAGCCCAAAAACCTTAAAAAACAATAAAATAAGAAAAAGGAAAAGAAAAACAATAGATAAGAATAAGCAACCAAATAATATAAGAGGAAAAAGGACCAAATTTTTTAAGGGGGAAACGACAAGAGATTTATATTTAGAGAGAAAAATATTATGATTGATGAAAAAAAATAACACAATCAAATCTAGAAAATTTACTATATGTTACCATTACTGTTATTTATATCAATCTCAACCTCAAAAAATTTCTCCAAGGTTGGAAACTATTTATTACACATACAAGTTTCAAAGTACGTTGGCACCTAGAAATTATCATGGTGGATAGTAATGAAGGTGACCCATATAAATCCTTAATTAGGACCCAAATTAATTCTAACACACCTCAACACACTTTCATGAAGTTCACAAGTAGTGTTAACACAAGGTTAGACAATACCCACGCTAAACACCATAAAACATTAAGTGCATGTTTCCTTAAATCAATCCAAAAATTCTAGAAAAAAAATCACTTGAGAAAAATATAGAATAATCTTAAAACCACCTAAGATCCATCAAAGACTTCACCCAAACTTGCAACATAGAAATACTTCAACCCAAAACATTCGGTAAACCTTATTCGCACACTGACATGCGAAACACAAACTGTACTGTACTAAATCAAGTGAAACCTCAAATTCTAAAAGATAAAAAATTATAAGAATCTTTCAAAATCCACACAACCTAAAGAAAAATAGGGGATAAGCATGGAGTAAATACATTTCTCCAAGGCCACAAAATACATCACTAGAAAATTGGTTCACACACTGGTCAAAATATCTTACTCTGTACAATGATCCAGAAACCCGAATTCTGAATATAGAAACCTATAACAACCTTGAGAAACACATCATATCTACAAAGGAATAGAATCAACATAGAAAAAACATGGAGCACATATCAAAGCACATTCTGGACAATTGCACAATAACGTATTTTCCTCTTTTTCATAATTTTCTTAATATACTTGACATCTTCATCATACAACAAACTTCCTTAACACATAGTTTACATCAATGAAAAAATCAACTTGTTGGAATCCTATTGACATCGATGAAAAAACATTCATACTTGCAATATATTTGTCTCTTGGAGAATAAAGTGGTGAACTCTAGTTTTTCTTTGGTAGTCAAAGATTCTGCAAAATGAATGATTCTAAGATTATCTTATATACTAAGATTAGCTTCTTTCAATTTTTCCATGAGAAATGGTGATCTCTCTTGATATATGGGGAGTCTAACCAAACCTCCATCCTTAGGTGGCTTAGAGAGGTTTTTAGCTTTGGATACATCCATTATTTTTAGTTTTTCTTGGTCTAAACACACCTTTCATTTATCACCCACAGACCTATTCTTTTTATTTTTCTCATTTTTATGTCTAGAGGGTGGGTCTGAATCCCCAAAGTATGTTGCAGTATTTATCTCTATGATAAAAACAAATTTATAATCCCCACTTGATATCCCTTCTCAAATTCCCATGAATTCATCTATTGCTTCATCATTCTTGAATGTGTCTAAACTTAGTGGTCCTTGTTGATCCCAATCTATAAGTTGTGGGTAAATGAGGGGTAAGCCAACATGAATATTTTAAGGCTCAATGAATAAGTAGATATGGTAAAATAAAATATATCATAAATATCTTAAAAAAAATTTATCAAGGAACAACCACTCATAGTTTTGATTCCATATTGGTTCTTTCATTCCATGTTTATTCAAACCAAGACCACTATGTCCATCATAAACTTGTTTCATTATCTTGAACCCTTTTAAATATCACTCAACCAGTAATTTCTTAGGCTTAGTAGCCTCTTCATCTTTTTTAATGCATGAAGAAATTTCCTTACCTATATACTCTTCACTCAACTCACCCCACTTAATGAATGTGGTAGGCAGATTATGAATGATGACTTTATACTTTTCCTTGATAGGACAAGGTTTTTCATAAGATTTTGGTGACATGGGTAACTTCCCAACATAAAATAATATCTCTATGTATTCACCACAACCTCTATCATGGATCTATACCTTGGCTTCAAAAGATGTACTGGATAGAGTGGATGATTTAACTAGAGAATATGGATCAATGTAATGTGACGAGGTGGATGTGGAGGCTCCGCAATTAATAGGAACTCGATGTTTTGTGGTTTCTTTCATATTAATGCAATATTGGAAGGGGTTAGGATCACATGATATAGTAATTTCAATGTAATTATCGAGAAATTTAAGGAATTGATGGTATGTGGAGGGAATGGCCCTCATGGCATGAATCCATAGGTGACGAAGGAGAAGATTCTATGGTAAGTCCAGATCCAGGACTTAGAATACTATTTTTTGAATAATTCGCTTGACTCTTACACAAAGTGTGATTATACCTTTGGATGAGCACTCAATGTCGATGTAATCATTGATAATAATTTTAATAGATTCATCTATACAAGCTTCAGTGAATCCCAATGTTTCTACAAGCTTCAGAGAATCCCAATGTTGCAACCAATTTTAAAGTGCATATATTCAGACCTGCTCCACTATCTAACAAGACTCATATAATTCTATGTTTATTAATGTATACATAAAGGTGAAATGGATCATTATGGTTTGGTTTATATGTGGATAGATCTTTCTCAAAAAAATTGGTGTGATGGGTGGTGGCTAAGTACCTAACCATGGACTAAAATTGACTGACATTTAGGTCAATAGGCATAGATGTATCTTACAAATCTTTGTCTAGAATTGTCTTATTCTTAGGGGATATGTGAAGGAACTCAAGAATGTATATTTGCATGAGAGTCTTTCCAAGATGGTCTAGGAGGTTATATTTACTTTTTGGTTGTGGATTAGAAGTAGCTCTTTGCAAGGCCACTTTAGCTTTGCAATTGGTAACAACACTTTCCACATTTTGATTGATAGTAATGGTAGAAAAATAGTTATGAAAGGGCCAAATGTGGTTGACGGTATAGTCATATGGTACATTGGTGTAATTGGCATTGTTATTGGTATGGTTCCTTGAACTGGTAGCTTTTCCCTTTCCATGGTCTTGTAGGGGGTCTTGAATATGGTATGATCATTTTTTTCCCTTATTAATTGTCCATTGATATGTCACCTTGTTCAATAAGGTCTTTGATAAGGTTCTTAAGTGTCCAACATGATGATTCTTTATGCCCCTTGGTACAATGGTACTCACAATATGCATTTCCATACCACCAATTTTCTTTGATTAGTGTTGGTTTGTATGTCTTGATGTCTGGAAGTTTAATGGCATTGGATTGTAAGATTTTTTTCAAGACGAACTCAATGAGCTCCCCTAAGGGAGTGTGCATTCAATTTGACATGTTTTATCATGGGAGGCCTCTACTTTGTTGATTTTTTTGGATGAAATTGGTCACTTGGTCATGACTTAGAGCTGAGTTACTTTGTGTAGAAGGACCTTTAAGATTAATGGTGGGGTGAGGTTGGTTAATCACTTTAGCATCGAATACCCCATAATTGGTCATATTTTTGTTTCTAGTCCAAAATTTTCCTTTGTGATGCAGGAGCATCCAGTGGTGTAAGGGCAATCCTACATCACCCAAAAATATATTTACTTTCATTTAGATTTTTTTTGTAGATGTTTTTGCATTTCTGGATACCCTTTTCGTCGAAGAAGAATTCCCAACTTTCAGAACTACTTTTCTGCTTTTTCTGCTCAACTACTATTTTTAGCAGGTATGAATTTGAACGCGTGAGGAGACAAAAATTTAAGGGAAGCTTCAAGACATAATAATAAACACTATGGTGAAAGAATCAGATCAAGAGCATTTACGATTCAAAAGTTATTCAAGTTTCAATTTCTGCTTTTTGCATTATGAAATCTTCGGAGCTAATTTTGAGGTACTTAGAGGCTCCGGATGGGCCTGAAAAATTGGCGGAATACGAAAGTGGTTAGCCTTTAGGCCCCACTTTCCGGCAAGAGATCTTCGCGAGAGCTTTCTGAAAAGGTATTATCATTGAAGATCTGACGGTTAGATCTTGAGTTAGGGCTTCCGAAAGTTGGTGCATAATTTGAATCCCGTTTTTGGCTCCAAACAAAGAAACAGGCTATTTATGGGCGAGTTACTGTTTCTTTTAGGCAGTTTTTGGGGAAAGAAGATGGCATGCTACGAATAGGGGAATTTCTGTAGTTTCTTTCTGTAATTTGCATGTATTGCAAAACTGGAGGATTTGAGATCCTCTGCATGTAGGAATTTCATACTTTGAAAATAATAAGATTTGTTAGTTTTTCTGTGTGATTTTCTGTGTCTCGGGTTGCACCCTCATCAAGTGGTATCAGAGCGGGTTTTCTTGAGCGTGTGGACAGATCGCCGATCGTGAGGCAGTTCGCACCAGGACTGTGGTTGTGGGTTCAAGATATTCAAGATGCCTCCAAGAGTGGTGCGTGGTAGGCGAGGTGGTGCCGGAGGTGCCATAAATGCTGGTGGAAGAGATCCATTAGCGGCCGAGGGTTTCAAAGCCCTCCAGAGACAAATTAATGCATTACAAAGAGAGTTAAGAAGAGGGGTAAACGCGAGAAGGGGAGAAGAAAGTGAGGATGAAGAAGAGGTAGAAGATTCAGATGTAGAAGAGGAAGAAGAAGCTATTGATCAAGATCAAATGCGGCTGATAAGGGCCATTTCGAAGATCGAAAAAAGACCTAGAGTAGAAGTTCCCAGTTTTTTCGGAAGTCTGAACCCAAAAGAGTTGATTGATTGGATCAACGAGTTGGAAGAGTATTTCGAGTATGAAGAAGTAGAGGACCCAGATCGGGTTAAGTTTGCAAAAACGAAGCTAAAGGGCCACTCCAGTATCTGGTGGAAAGAGGTCCGACTAGAAAGAAATAAGAGAGAAAAGGGAAAGATCACCAGATGGGATCGCATGGTGGAGAAACTGAAGAAGCAGTTCATGCCAATGGACTATGAGTTAGATCTATTGAAGAAATTGCAAGGGTTGAAGCAAGGAAGTAGATCTGTGAAAGAATACACAGAAGATTTTCACAAGATGATCATCAGAACGGGACATGCAGAGGCCAACAAGGAGAAGGTAGCCCGTTATCTTAATGGGTTACGGCCGAGCATTCAAGAGGAGTTAAGCCTGGTCAGAATGGCCACCATTGAGGATGCTTACCAATTTTCGCTGAGAGTTGAAGAGAAGTTGAACAAGAGATTTGATAGCAAGCAAAAAGGACGAGGAGGTCAAAGCGGAAGGGGTAGCGGAAGATCTTTTGGAAGCCGAAATGAGGATGAGAAGAAAAATGAAGATGTGGGTACCAGTCGAAGCCAGAGGAATGATAACTTCTACCGCCCACGTGATCAGAATGGTGGTGATCAAAGAGGTAGAGGACGAGGAAGATTTGGGCAAGGACCTGGAAGAGGTGGTTTCAGAGGAACTTGTTTCCGATGTGGTGAAGAAGGGCATCGAGCCTATGAATGTCCACAATACCAAGGAAGGACAGACAAAAGGCCAGAAGGTCGTGCAAGAGTTGCGCATGTAGATGAGGAGGCTCAATCTGAGCATTCAGATGATGCTAAAAGGGGAGAAGCCCTAGTGGTTAGAAGAGCCTTGGTGACTGAAGAGAAGGAGCCAGAACAGAGGAAGAATTTGTTTCGCACAAGGTGCAAGTGTGAAGACAAATGTTGTGATGTCATTATTGATGGTGGGAGCACTGATAATCTAGTGTCAGAAGAAATGGTTACAAAGTTGAAGCTGAAGAGGGAAAGGCATCCACATCCATATCGGATTGCCTGGTTGCAGAAAGACCACAAAGTTCTAGTCAATGAGCAGTGCCTGGTGAAGTTCAAGATCGGAAGCTATCGTGATGAGGTACTCTGTGATATCATCCCCATGGATGCATGTCACATGTTGTTGGGAAGGCCGTGGCAGTTTGACAGGCGAGCTGTACATGATGGCCATGCAAACACTTATTCCCTGATGAAGGGTGGAGTCCGCCATAAGTTGAAACCCCTGAAGAAGGCCGAAGAAAAGGTATGCAGTAGTGCTAGAATTTGTTATGTCGATGGAAGGAAATTTTTAGAAGGCATGAAACATGAGCGTGTGTGTTATGCATTGATTCCTAAAATGGATAAGGAGGGTAGTGAGAAGGTTCCAGTAGAAGTTTCTGGGTTATTGAATGAGTTTCAGGATATTGTTTCTGATAATGTACCTGAGGGTTTACCACCAATGAGGAAGATCAGTCATCAGATTGACTTGATCCCAGGAGCCAGTTTGCCGAATAAGGCAGCTCATAGAATGACTCCTGCAGAAAATGAGGAGTTAAACAGACAAGTTGAGGAGTTGTTGAGAAAGGGTTTGATTCGAGAGAGTTTGAGTCCATGTGCAGTACCTGCAGTACTAGCACCAAAGAAGGATGGGGAGTGGAGGATGTGTACAGACTCTCGGGCCATAAACAAGATAACAATCAAGTATAGATTTCCCCTGCCAAGGATGGATGACCTGATGGACTGTTTGAGTGGAGCTCAGTACTTCACAAAGATTGATCTGAAGAGTGGATATCACCAGATTCGGATTCGAGAGGGAGATGAATGGAAGACCGCCTTCAAGACCAAAGAGGGCCTGTACGAGTGGTTAGTCATGCCTTTTGGGCTAACCAATGCACCGAGCACATTCATGCGGCTCATGAACGAGGTACTGAAAGAGTTCCTAGGAAGCTTTGTTATTGTGTATTTAGATGATATTTTGATATTCAGTAAGTCACTGGATGAGCATATAATGCATATTGGTAGAGTCTTTGAGAAGTTAAGAGAAGAGAAATTGCTGATTAATCTGAAGAAGTGTAGTTTTGTGAAGAAGGAGTTAGTGTACTTGGGGTTTGTTGTCTCGACAGAAGGTCTCAAGATGGACCCAGAGAAGGTGAAGGCTATTCTAGAATGGCCTACCCCAAGAACTGCTACTGAGGTGAGATCTTTCCATGGTTTGGCCAGTTTTTACAGAAAGTTTATTAGAAACTTCAGTAGTATTTGTGCACCCCTAACTAAAACAATGAGAGGGGATAGAAAAGAGTTCAAGTGGAGCACTGGAGCAGCAAGGAGTTTTGATCTATTGAAGCAGAAGGTGACAGAACAACCTATTTTGGCTCTCCCGGATTTCAATAAGGTGTTTCAGGTGGATTGTGATGCCAGTGGTTGTGCCATTGGAGCAGTGTTAAGCCAGGAAGGTAAGCCCATTGCCTATTTCAGTGAAAAGTTAAATGATGCAAAGAGAAAGTACTCTGTATATGATCAAGAATTTTATGCAATAGTTCAAGCATTAAAGAAATGGAGGCATTATTTGTTGCCGAAGGAATTTGTTATGTATACTGATCATCAAGCATTGCAGTACCTGAGTAGTCAGGGAAAATTAAATCAGAGGCATATGAAATGGGTAGAATTTTTGCAGAGTTATACATTTGTTTTAAAGCATAGGAGTGGGAAGTCAAATAGGGTTGCAGATGCCTTAAGTAGGAGGCATACATTGTTGATAGAAATGCAGATTGAGGTGGTTGGGTTCAGTGAACTCAAGACATTGTACCCGAATGATCCTGATTTTGCAGAGGCTTGGAAAGCTTGCAAGGAACCTGTTACAGTTGACAGGACAAAGTGGTTGGATTTTCTAATTCAAGAAGGCATGTTGTTTAAGGGAAGTCAATTATGTATTCCGAGGAGTTCCATGAGGGAGAATCTGATAAAGGAGAAGCACAGTGGAGGAATGGCAGGACATTTTGGTCGAGATAAGACCATTTCCATTATCAGTGAGCATTATTATTGGCCTCAGTTATCACAAGATGTGAAGAAGTTTGTGCAGAGTTGTAGGGTATGTCAAATGGCTAAAGGAGTGAGTCAGAATACAGGGTTGTATCAGCCCTTACCTGTACCAGAGAGGTCATGGGAGGATATAAGTATGGACTTTGTTCTTGGTTTGCCAAGGACACAGAGAGGGAATGATTCAGTATTTGTGGTGGTTGATAGGTTTTCGAAGATGGCACATTTCATCCCATGCCAGAAGACCCATGATGCAGTCCACATTGCTGACTTGTTCTTCAGAGAGGTGGTGAGGCTACATGGTTTGCCAAAGAGTATAGTCTCAGATCGTGACACAAAATTTGTTGGATACTTTTGGAGGACCTTGTGGAAGAAGTTGAAAACAGAGTTGAAGTTTAGTTCTGCACACCATCCCCAGACTGATGGGCAGACTGAAGTTGTGAACAGGAGTTTGGGTAACCTACTGAGATGCTTGGTAGGAGATAAACCAAAGGGATGGGATTTGATCTTACCCCAGGCAGAATTCGCTTACAACAATTCTGTCAATAGAAGCACTGGTAGATCACCATTCCAGATTGTGTATGGAAGTAGTCCTAGGACTGCTCCAGAATTGAGAAAGATGGACCAAGAGAAGAAGACAAGTGCTGAAGCTGAAGACTTTGCAGAACACATCAAGAATATGCATGAGAAGGTAAAAGAACACATTAACAAGATGAATATGCAATATAAGGCTAAGGCAGATCAAAAGAGGAGGTATAAGGAGTTTCAGATTGGTGATGAAGTGATGGTCCACTTGAGGAAAGAAAGGTTTCCGGTAGGAACCTATAACAAACTAAAGATGAAGAAGTTTGGTCCTTGTAAAATTTTGAAGAGGCATGATTTAAGGAATGCATATGAGGTAGAGTTGCCGGATGGATTCAACATTTCCCCTGTGTTCAACATTGCAGATTTGACAGAATATCATGAGAGTGGCGCAGAGGAAGTACCAACAATGGAACAATGTGGTATTCCAGCACCTACTTCAGAAAAGGAGGAGATCGAAGAAATCTTGGATAGCCGTGTGGGAAGGAGTACCATAAACAGACAGTTTGAAGAATATTTGGTGAAGTGGAGAGGAAGGCCTGTGGAAGATTCATCCTGGTTGTCTAAGGCAGAGGTTGATCGTTTGGATTTTTCTCAACTACCTGAGAAGTGACGAGGTCACTTTTCAAATTACCTTGGGTGTCTGATGCAGGAGCATCCAGTGGTGTAAGGGCAATCGTACATCACCCAAAAATATATTTACTTTCATTTAGATTTTTGTAGATGTTTTTGCATTTTTGGATACCCTTTTTGTCAAAGAAGAATTCACAACTTTCAGAACTGTTTTTCTGCTTTTTCTGCTCAACTGCTATTTTTAGCAGGTATGAATTTGAAGGCGTAAGGAGACAAAAATTTAAGGGAAGCTTCAGGAGATGTTTTTGCATTTCTGGATACCCTTTTTGTCAAAGAAGAATTCACAACTTTTAGAACTGCTTTTCTGCTTTTTCTACTCAACTACTATTTTTAGCAGGTATGAATTTGAAGGCGTGAGGAGACAAAAATTTAAGGGAAGCTTCGGGATATAATAATAAACACTCTGGTGAAAGAATCAGGCGAAGATCATTCCCGGTTCAAAATTTATTCAAGTTTTAGTTTCTGCTTTTTGCCCTACAAAATCTTCGGAGCTAATTTTGAGGGACTTAAAGGCTTCGGATGGGCCTGAAAATTGGCGAAAAATGAAAGTGATTACCCTTTAGGTCCCACTTTTTGGCACTTTATTTTCACAAGACCTTTCCGAAAAGGTATTATCATTGAAGATCTGACGGTTCGATCTTGTGTTAGGGCTTTCGGAAGTTTGTGCATAATTAGAATGTTGTTTTTGGCTCCAAACGGAGAATGGGGCTATTTATGGGGTAGTTTATGACTTTTGTGGGCAGTTTTTGGAAAAGAAGATCACATGTTGCGAATAGGGGAATTTCTGTAATTTGCATGTATTGCAGAACTCGAGGATTGGAGATCCTCTGCATGTAAGAATTTCATACTTTGAAAATAATAAGATTTGTTAGTTTTTCTGTGTCTCGGGTTGCACCCTCATTAGTAATGGGTAGGCAGAAGCAACAAATAAAACATTGATCAAAATCATTAAGAAGATGGTCAATAGCACTGGCCACGATTGGCACCTCCATATCCATCCTGCTCTTTGGGCCTACCATACATCTATCCGCACTCCTACCAGAGCTACTCCATATTCTCTTGTCTATGGCGCCGAAGCCATCTTGCCAATCGAAGTTGAAATCCCTTCACTCCGCATATCCCTCAAGAACCTCATCACCGACGAAGACACCTGGGTAGCACGCTTGGCACAATTGGAGTTGCTGGATGAAAAACGGGTCAAGGCTTATAACCACCTACAAGCCTATCAGCACCGACTCAAAAGGAGCTACAATAAGAAATTCCACCCTCGCCAATTCAATGTTGGTGATTTAGTCCTAAAAAAGAATCAGCGGAATTAGCAAGATCGAGAGAAAAAGGGCAAGTTTGAAGCAAACAGGTTGGGCCCTTATGTCGTCACCACAAAGTATGGTTCTGGCGCCTATAGGCTCTCCACCCCTGATGGTGAGCCCTTGGAGGAACCCATCAACATCATGCACCTAAAGAAGTTCTACACTTAGATCAGCTGGGGTACCCTCCCTGGTAAAAGTCAAAATACAAAAAAATCAAAAAATCAGAAAAATCCAAAAATAGTAAAGAGAAATAATTTGTCCTATGGTGAAAACCACCCCTGCGTGGCACCTTGGATACGTACGATTGGTGAAAACCTGGCAATAGGCACCTCTCGTATAGGGCTAAATCATTATCTACCTCGCGTCCTAGTTACTTTATGGTTTATTCGTCGATTCCTCAATCCCCATATCCTCCCATCCGCTCACATCACCTCATCGCTTGGTATATTTTGGTTGAGCATTGGATTTCCGTCATCCGCTATCCAACACCTTGAGCTTATTATCCTAATCTGAGCTTGTGTCATCTCTTCTTGTCTATCTCCATCTTGGTCTCATTGTATCTCCTTCTGAACTACGTTGCCCCTGCGCTTGCATGTAGGCAAGGCTGATTATTTGATCCGCCCCCGGGGCTTCCCATTGTCCTCTTTTGTGGTCAACTCATTTGATCATTGTCTGCCATCATCTATAGTCATCAGTCCACTTTTCGCTCTTTTATTATGGTCCTCTCTTGAACTACGATGCCTCTGTGCTTGCACGTAGGCAAGGCTAATCTTTGATCGGCCCCCGAGGCTTTTTTTTTTTTTCCTTCATCATTAGTCCTCATGGTCCACTTTTCGATCTTTTCCATCCTCGGTCTTTTGTCGTGTCCGAACTACATTGCCCTTACGCTTGCACGTAGGCAAGGTTGATCTTTTGATCTGCCCCCGGGGCTTGTATATGTCTTGGTCCTCCATCGGTTTCCATCAGTCCACTTTCTGCTCATTTATCATGGTCTTTTCTTGAACTACGAGGGCTCTGCGCTTTCACGTAGGCAAGGTTGATCTTTAATCAACCCTCGAGCCCCTAGGTCTTTAGGTTGTGCCTTGTCCTCTTGTTGTTTCGTTGTCAAGTATGTCCCTATCATCACTGATTCTTCACAAACAAGATCTTCTCGTATCAAGAAATCTGCCCAATGATAATCATCTTGCGTCATCTAGATCACTTTAGCTTAGTATCCATCATCGGTCTTAACAGGATGCATCCTTCCTAACAGACCACATCAACCCCATCCATCTTTGGGATCTTATGGCAAAGGACGCTTGTAATTGATTACGATCTTTTGGTACTTTTGGATTTTGTTTATCATTTGAGCTCCCTATAATCACTAGTCAAGATTGCCATGATCCTTCGTATTATGGTGTGTTTTGCCTAGTTAACATAGGAACATCTCTTGACTATTTTATTGTTTCTGTTTGTTGGGATACTCCACATAGTACCCACCAGGATTCCTCTCGGATCCTATGTTATGCGGGGGCATCCCTTTGTGCTTGTGGTTATTCCAATACCTGGTCCGACCAAAGTCATCGCAACTTTGGGGTATTGGGATAGCCTTCTTGTTTGTCGTGTTTGTTTTATGCATTAGACATTAATCCGTCTTGGTCTACATACCTTGACGTCGGATGTCTTATGCTATAAAAAAAATCAGTGCTCTAAAGGATGGCAAATTGCATTCATGTTGCATTTCATCTCATTGCATTTCATCTCATGCTGCATATTCCCTCTTCATCCTATCTTGCCTCTACATCTATGACTCGTGGTTTTGGTTGTGCAAACTCTCATTCACTCTTACTAACTTTTCTTCTCGGGATCCTTATGGTCTTTGACAGGTACTGCAACCCCCACATCCTACACATATCATCTACCCATTGATACTTTATCCATTTACATTAAACATTCGTTCATTTATCCATTTGCATTCACATCAATCCATTAGGTTCATTCATCCATTTACATTAAACATTCATTCATTTATCCATTTGCATTCACATCAATCCATTAGGTTCATTTATCCATTTACATCCATTCATTTATCCATTTTCATCAATTCATTAAGTTCATTTATCCATTAAACATTCATTTATCCATTTACAACCATTCATTTATCCATTAACATTCATTTATCTATTTACATCCATCCATTTGCATTCACATCAATCCATTAGGTTCATTCATCCATTTACATTAAACATTCGTTCATTTATCCATTTGCATTCACATTAATTCATTAAGTTCATTTACCCATTAACATCCATTTACATTAAATATCCATTTGCATTCACATCAATTCATTAGGTTCATTTACATCCATTCATTTATCCATTTATATCCATTCATTTTTTATTAAGTTCACCTATCCATATTGCATTATTTCATATAAGGCCCATATTACTCACACCATTAAAATAATTGCATTACCATTCATAAATCATTAATCACACATGCATAAGTAAAACATCCACATCAACACAAAAACATCATATACATATGCATAACATACATCCACTATCATAGAAACATCACATGAAACACCATATGCATACCATCCATCGCCAAAATGTGGCATAACATCAATGGAGACCATCACATATCATCATCAAAATAATACAATGTCCATATCCAAAATATAGTCACGACATAATCACCTACATATCATGCTCAAAATAAGGTGCATCACCACCATCTGGTACCTGTCAAAAACACTTGTATCATGTCACCTGTCATCTGCATGTCTTGAGCTGCCCACATCTGACCTCTGCAGAGACTCAGGTACTGGCCCCCTATGTGTCAGAGTCCCCTGAGACTCACGCCCAGGAGTCCCGAACCAAGAAGGAGCCGGCTGGAAATCACTGAACCCCCTAGTCCGTGTCCCTAACGACTGAGATGGTGCCGACATCTAGGGTGTCTGCCTAACATACCGCACTGTACGCTGCACCGGATCTGACACTGCCTGCTCGTACGCACACCTCCAATACGCTACCTCCTGCATATAGTCATCTCTCTGCCCAGCCTGGTATCGAGCGGCATTCCACTCATGCCTGTACCTATCCCGCTCTCTGCTCATGGCTCGTCGCTCCTGCTCCCATGCCTCCTGTGCCACTGTCAGTAGTCGTATTTGCTCTGCCGACCTCTCTCTCTCTTCCCGCATAGTCTCCAACACTGCCTCATCACCCTGCCCTCGTCGTGTCTGCATCTGTGCTATGTCTCTCTCGGCATTCTCTACCCGGCCCACTATTGAGTCTCTTTGAAACTGCAGGATCTGGACCTGCCTTCATAAACTGTCCCTATCTCCCTGGAGTGCTTGCCTTTGTCCCTGTACATGATCTCTCTCCCCCTGTAGAGCCTGCACCTGTCCCTGGGCACTGTCTCTCTCCCCCTATAGAGCCTGCATCTGTCCCTGTGCACTCTCCCTCTCCCGCTGCACCGTCTCCAGTCTAACCTCTGCGACCTCGGCCCTCGCCCTCATCTCCTCTGTAGATGCCTCTATCATAGATACCCTCTCTTGCAGTGTCGTCCTCTCCTCCTGAAATCCTGCCACCTGGCGTCTCAATGTCTCCATCTCCCCCCTCCTGCTGATTCCGGCTGCCCTCGCATCTACGCAATTGAGATCGTTGCCTCTAACCTATCTCGGTCTCATGTCACCCAAGCCAGCTCCCCCTGTGCTCTCTTCCTCTCTACTCGCATCTCATCTCTCTCTCTCTCTCTCCACAGCCAGTGTGTCTATCGTCAGCTGGCTCGCCACACAATCAAACACTATCTCCTCTCTCTCCCGTATCCTTCATACCTCTGTCTCTGCTCTCCTCACGTCCTCCTCTAGCACCCATATCCTCACCTGGGCCCCTCTCAGTAAAACCACTAGATCGCCAACTATGGCTGTTGGTACTATGGCTAAAGGCTCCATCACCAATACATCTAGGTCCATCGCCTCCCCCTCTCTCTCCTCCTGCACCGACTTTGTTTGGCGCGTCAACCGAATCCTCCATGGCTATCCATTCCTCCCCACCCTCATCAGTCTCCTTCCCTCCTGCTCAACTGGCTGGACTCTCCTCTATCGACTGCTCTCAGGCCTCTCCCTGGGTTGTCCTCTGACATCCATCACCCTCTCTGCCTCCTCCTGCGGATCTCTGGCTCGCACATCCACCAACGGCTCTAAGGCTCTCCCCTCCTCCTGCTCAGCTCTCACTTGCACCCACCTCCGTCGTACTCTAACGCCAATCCTTGGCTGGGCAGTTCTCCCCTCCACCACCCAAAGCATCTCCACCTCTGGCTCACTCTCCAATCTCACCACCTCTATCTCCTCCCCCCCATTAGCTCCCTCTGCCTCTATCTCCTCCCCCCCATCAGCTCCTCTTGCCTCCTCTACCATAGCTCTCCTCAGCCTCCTCGGCCCCTTTGGCCTCCTCGACCGTCGACTCCTCCTGACCCTACCCCTCCTCACTGGCTGATCTCCAGCAACACCCTCCTCCGCACCACCACTCTCATGTCCCTCATCCTCCTGCTCATCAAACTCCTGTCCACCCTGCTCCGCCTCCTTCTCCTGTCCCCCTTGCTGCTCATACTCTGGCCCCCCCTCTAAGGCCCCCACAACAAGCACCTCTGGTGTAACCCTCTCCCATCGATGGTTGTGAAACCACCAATCATATCGATCTGTCACTCCAGCATCCTCTGGACCCTCCCACCTCCCTGGATAGGGCACCCCACCCGCCATCACCCATGACGCCCTCACCTCTCTCATTGCCAACGCCGCCCCCCAAGGTACCTCTCTGGTAAGCCGACGAAACATAACCGACGCTCCTGGAATATCTTACACAAGTCCAAACTGCCACGTCACTCGGTCTGGATGATATAGCTCCACTATGTACCCTGGGCTCCCAATTAGGAAACATCTACACATGAAGAACCCTCGCTGTCTCTCCTCTTTGGTCCTCCATCCTCTGAACCGTCGAAACATATATGACCGCCATATAATGTCCTCTCTCCGTAAATCATCAAACGCTCTCCTCCACCACTCCACCTCTCCTTGTGTCTCATACCATAGGATGCAACCCCTGGTTGCCCCAAACTGCCACGCCAATGGCTCTCTCTCATCCAAGTCTCCTCCTCTGATCACTATAGGCCTCGTCACCATGATATGCGTCCATCCCCATACCTGCAGTTGCATCTGGTGCGTCAAGCTCTGCCTCCCCGGTAACAGATCACGTGCATGTCCCGATATAACTGGGCCAATACACATGACCCCCAGGAAAATTGCTCCTCCCCCCACTCGACAATATGTCGAATCACCCCCATGTACCATAGGCTGCAGAAACGCCTACTCCGGTCTAGCAATAGAATTTTGCTAATCAGGCAACACAGAAATAGTGGTAATGTCAGCACCCCCAGGTCCAAGTGTATGTCTACATCCAACCCCCCCTTTGTATCGGCAAGTCATCTCACCCAAATAACACCATCACGGTATCATCTAACTGCTCTCCTCTCAAATCCCCCTCACACACTAACTGTCCCGCTATCGGTAACCTCAAGATCCGCCACACATCCTCCAACGTCACCGTCATCTCTCCAGTCGGCAAATGAAACATCGACGTAGTCGAGCTCCACCTCTCTATCAAAGCTGTCAACATCGCCCTATGAGCCCTCATCTCGGGAAACTGCACCAAGTGCAGTAACCTCGCCCGCTCCAAAGCTGCATGATCTGCTTCGTTCATCGCCTCAATCGATGACGCCAACGCCTCCGGCCTCCGCTCGTGCGTCTGCACTCTACCAAAATCCTGCAAAAATTTCATCCCGCTTATCAAAAACAAAAAATTCAATCCTCTATCTCTTATGCATTTCACATTTGTCTCTCTTTCTATTCTTTTTTCTCTCCCTCTTTTTCTCTGTCTTCTGCTTCTGCTGCGAGGCGGATCTGCCCCGGCGGATCTTCCGTAGTCCGCCGAGATCGGCCGCGGCGAGGCGGACAAGCCCATGACGCCGGGGTGGATCAGCCCTGTGGGCGGTCAGCCGGCGACACCACCCGCAGGTGAGGTGACCCATGCAGGCGCCCGACCTTGGTGGATGTGAAGATGACCTCCATGCATGAGGCGTGCATACAGGCTGTCGGCCTCAAGCGTGATGACACCTGTCGGCCAAGGTGGTAGCTGACGGTCCAGCCCACCACCTCTCATTCGGCGGCGCGAAGTCAGCCGGGGCCGGACAGCCCTGCGAGGCCAACCCAGCAGCCCACAAGTTGGGTGAACTTGCCGTCGATGGGCAAATAGCGGTATCCTACCACCGGTCTTTCATCCTGGCAGGACGGATACCAGGCCAGAATCAGCGCGTCAGCGGGGCTATCATGTGGCCGTTCCTCCCAGCAATTTTTTTTTTTTAAAAAGAAAATTTTCAAATTCGTTTTCTACCCATTTCCTCATTTTTTCCCGCCCACTAAACCCATGTTTTACATTTTTAATAACTAATTTCAAAATGCATTAAAATTTCAATTTAATGCATGGGAGGTTTTGTTGCTTACCTGGCGGGGCCCATCCTACTGTCTGTACAACCGTCGAACCTCATCTATCCGGTGGATGATCTCGGTGTCGTTATCTCCTGGCATCTTCACTCCTTTTATGCTCGCTCTTTCTCTTCTTCTCTCAATTGCTACAGTGCAAATGAGGTGAGGTAATTTTCAAAATTACCTTATATTAACTTTTAAAAGGCATTTTTTACCTTTTATTTACCCTTTTATTCCTTTGATTAATCTCTTCTTTTTTCGAGGCTGCCATTTACAACCCGTTTGTCCGATTGACTTCATTCAAAAGGTAAACTTGCCTAATTTTTCACCCTCTTTCCAACTATACCATCCATTTCTTCTTATCTATATGTTTCCTGGGACCCTTATTTTTTCCCCGTCACCCTCTCGAGGGGGCATACCCTCCACATTTACCAATTTTTTGGGCCGTAATCAACACCTTCCACGATTGGGGCATCTTCATCCATTCCTCATTAATTGAACGTCCCAGATCCTTCTCCCCACGTTGGGGCATCTTCTTTCGGTCACTTCTTCTAGTCATCTGCACTTTCTTTTCTTCGAAGCACTGTTATTCTAACGGTACTCCGAAGAGGGGAAAAATGTAGACATCCAAATTCGATCACTTTCATATGATCAAAATCGTCTACTCTATTTATCTAGTTCATTAAATAGTGATTAAATAATTTATTTAATCATTATTTCATTTTCTGCCTAAGGTTCCTAAAGTATGTAATTAAATAAATTAAATACTTTACCTTACCCCCTTTCCTTCTCTAAATTAAATAAACATGAAAACTTATTTAATTTAGTCATTTAACCTATTTGGATTAAAAAACCAATTTTTAATTCCTCTTTTTCTCTCTCCTTGTCACATTCTCCATAACCCTCTTCTAATCCGGATTAAATTAATTAATTTGTGATTAGGATGTGCACCACTTAATCAAGATTAAGTGTCACATCCTCCATAATCTCCCACTTGCCTCTAATCCTTCATTAATTTATCTTAATCATGTGTTTGCACAACTTTAATCAAAATCATTAGCCACATTTGGCTTACCTTATTTGGTCAACGTTCCCACTTACCATTTTTAGCCTGGACTCCTTTCCCCATGTGAATTTTTAATTCACATTTATTTAACCAAGGTTCCCCTCTTACCCATGTGAATTTTTAATTCACTTTTATCTTCCCAAGGTCTTCCTCATCCCCCATGCAAATGTGACATGTCATTTTACATGTGCCCAAGGCTTCTAGAACCTTGGAATTGTCACATCTCCCACATGTGAAAAATCTCCAACTTTTTAGGAACCTCCTTTTATCCAATAAACTCTCCGTTGAATGTAAATTTTTAATTTATTTCTCCCACACACTTCCCCTTTTCCCATGGAGATTTTTGAGGAATTCTAAAATTTCTCAAAAGTCTCTTTCATTCTCATTTGGGGACAAGAAGTTCCTTTTTGAGGAAATCTTCTCATCCCCCAAGGTACCTCAAAGGTACTTGTCCTTCATCCACCTCATGTACTTCCCTTCCACCTCTTGTCCTTCTCTTCCACCTCATCTCCACATCACTCCACCCTAAGACCTCTCACCTTCCACATGTCAAGATGTGAGGGCTTGTGAGTCCTCAACTCACCATAGCCCTTCATCTTGATCTTTGTTGGATCAATCCCAACCGTTGAATTCCCTAGAGAATTCAATTTAGCCTATAAATACCTCTTCAATTCTTTCATTTTAAAAGGAATCAAGTCTTTTGCAAATAAACTCTTGCAAAATTGCCATTCAAGCTCTCATCCATTTTAGCACCCATATTGCATCAATTCATCTTGCATTCATTCAACTTCATTGTCATCCAAGGAGCTCACAAGACTTCAACATCAAGGGCCAACTAAGGAAGCAACAACATGAAGGTATAACAACAATCTATTTGTTTATCTTGCTTTCATATTATTCATTTTCTTAGGCTAATTATTGAGGTGCCCTATTATCTTGTTACTTCTCTTCATATTGCACTATTAGTTCATCATCTTGCATCTCACCATTTTGAAGTAGCATTTTATTAGGATCACAAAGTCATTTGAATGTTGTATCAAAGAATTTTAGTTCAAAAATATGCCCCAGTGTGTCATGGTGAAGACAAGATAAACCTATGTCTCCTTGGAAAATTTTGCAAATTTAAAAAAGAATTGAAAAAATTGAAAAACTATTTCGATAAGTAAATCTTATAATGCACAATGTGTTTATAGCAAAAGATTTCAATACCTCTAAAGTGCTCAAATCAGGGTTTAGGCTCATTATTTGATGCATCTAGTAAAAACCCTACACTAAGGGGGTATAAATATGATTTTGGGGGTTAAAATAGTGAGTAGTGGTGAAAGAAGTGAATAGTCAAAACTTACTAGACGCCACTTGTATCACACACCTCGCACCACGGATTCAGGGGTTACTAGCAGATGTGGATAGGTTGACCATCAATAGATACATGGTCGTCATTGGGAGACAGAGCATCGACCAACGATGTCTAGATTTTATTTCGACTATTAGTGGACCTGTGGTCGAGCTAGGTCATCAGCCCTTTTAGGCAGGACAGGAGGCTCGAGACTATATGGATTTATATAAATGTCATGTGTCATCAACAAAGAGGGCACTGAGCTATACACAAACTTGGAGCCACAACAGGTCACACTCTCACCAATCTCAGAGCAGTGGGGGAGTCTCTCAAGCTAGGCCATCTCCATATGATCAACCATCAGGATCAAGACACAAGCCCTCAGGATCGCAGCCACGACAAGACAAACCTCCTTCATCAAGACCATCTCCATCAAGAAATATGGGCAACTCTAGCTAGCCTTATTTATGATGTGTATTAGACACTTATTTTTATCAAACCTGCGAGCTCCATTTTTGGGATTCATCGAGATATTGTCCTATGACACTATTTTTTGATATATATGCGAGATACATGATTTATGTTTATATTATGCATATGACTATGTGATGGATTATGATGCTTATGATTTTATGCATTGATATGATTATGAGATGACTCTATATATTATGATGCATTATGGATGTATGATGTATGGTTATTATGATTTTCTAGTTTATGATGTATGGATGGATGTACATGATTTAGCAAGTTATTGTATACTTTATGGTGTTATGGATGCATTATGATTATGATGTGATGTGATATGGATTATGGATGTAAAAATGTCATGATATGTATGCACTAAGATGTATGCTAACGATCTATGGATGCAAGGTGGTACTATATGGTTATGACATGTAATGCATGTATAGATGCATGTATGATTCTTTATGATGGGATTTTATCTATGTTTTTCATATTTTTTGATGCAATTTGGATGACCAAATATGCTTATGATGATGTCTATGATGCTCTAATATGATTATGTATGCAAGATATTTTTGTGTTTCAAAAGACACCATCAGGATGGGAATAGAAAAAATATTAGCATGGAGGGAATGGATGTTAACATGGAGTTAGCCGAAAGGAAGAGGGAATGATATTTTTCTTGATAGATGTTAGGCTTGCATGTTTATCATCATTAAGTGTTAAATTATGGAAAATGGACAATAAACACCATGGTATGATATAGACCACAGTGTGCAATGTTATCCTTTTGCGAAAAAATAGATAGTTAACAAATAAGGAGTGTCATGATGTATACTAGAAGCCAAGTTGTCTCGATCTTTTTGTCAATACAAACCACAAACAACAATCAAAGAAAAAGTAGGTAATGAGACATCCTCACTTCTCTAAATCCTTCTTGGGACATCCTCAAGGTGGCTAGTAACATGACCAAAGATAAATCAATAAAAGTATAAGACCAACTAGACCAACAACCATTTAGATTGTTCACCATAGATTTTTTGCTGATAGGATTGACAAGATTGATTGATTGATAACATTTGGTTTCAGGAACTAAAACATGTTGTATAAGACATCAAGTTTGTTTTCGAACATGCAACCATCTATATAAGGCAAATGATAACATTGATAAATAATGATGCCTTATTTCAAGAAGGACACATCCTATATAAGACAGATAGGTCTAATTCTGGTTTCAAAAAATAAGGCAAATCATATAAGACGTCGATTCTGGTTTTGATACTGCCACCTCTTGTATAAGACCATCGATTGGCTGGTAAGTGATGATTTGATTATTAGGCAATTGATCGATTTGGATTGAAGACTAGTTGGATAGTTAGTATGTTGATTCATTATTTGGTTGAGGCCTAGATATTTGTTTGTGTATGATCAAAGTGTTAGTTTTAGCCAAGGACAACTTATTATGATATGAATAGTGATGGACCCAACAAACCCTAAGGAATTGACCTAGTGCCTTGGGGGCTCATCAAAGATGGCCTTGACTATGCAAAGCGTAGAGACAACATAGTTCAATTGACTTGGATGATAGATAATTTATTGTGGTGTGAATCATGATTGGTGTGACTCAACAAACCCTAAAGGATTGACCTAGTGCCTCAAGGGCTCATCAAAGATGGCCTTGCCTACGTAACATGCACAAAGACATCATAGTTTGAAAAACTTGGACTGACATGACACTATTTTTGGATTTTGAAAGTTATTTGGATGTTTTGGGATTTTGATATGTTTTGATTTTTTTGGATTTTGACATGTTTTGATTTTTTTGAATTTTTTGAATTATGACCTCCGATATCAAGTCTAGAATCCTATGAAAATGCAATTTAATTACTTGCTCCCAGTCAAGTATAAGACCAATTATTAGGGATGAAATCGGATAAGCCTTACGGTGGGTGGATATGGAAGGTGAAAGACACGTAATGTCAATCATTCACGGGTGATGGGAAGGACAAAAAAGCGTTATTATGGATGAAAATGAAGAAGTGTGAAGATGAATTTATTATGGGTGGAAAAGAGAAATAAGATAGAATGATGGTAGAGGATGGAGCAAAGACTGACTACACATGGCACCTGCTTGTCAGGTTTTCACCATGGTACTTATCCAAAGCGCCACCGAAGTGGTTTTCATTATTGGACCAATTATTTCTCTTTACTATTTTTTTCAATTTTTTGACTTTTTTGTAGTCATACAAGATGCCTATTTGCCAAGTTTTCATCTAGGTGACAATTTTTTTATTTTTCAAATCTTTTGTATTTTTTTAATTTTTGGCAAGGCTTTTTGAAAGCTAAGCGTAGAACTTACGAAGGTGCAAGCTATTGATAGGCTCTAGTAATGGTTCACCTTTAAGAGTAGAAATTTTATAGGCACTAGATCCATATGTTGCAGTTATGATGTACAGACCCAACCAATTAGGCTCAAAATTCCCAATTTTCTCTCAATTTGCTTGGTTCTTAGGATTCTCCATTAAAACCAAGTCACCAATATCAATTTTTTTGACTAGAACCTTCTTATTATAGTTGTGATAAAGATTATTTTGATAAGCTTGTAGGTGGACCAATGCATTATGTCTTCACTCATCTAACAACTCCAGTTCATTCAACCTGGATACGTGATACTCTTTATCATCGATAATCCCTTGCATGGATACCCTCAATGAAGGTAACTTGACCTCAATAGGAAGGATGGATTCAAAACCAAAGATTAGTGAATATGGTGTGGCTCCTATGGGGGTAAAAATGTTGGTTTAATAGGCCCATAAGGCGAGATTGAGTTGGAGGTGCCAATCATGACCAACATCATTGGCAGTCTTCTTCAAAATTTTAATGATGGTTTTATTGAATGCCTTGACTTGGTCATTACCTTGGGGGTAATATGGAGTGGAAAATTGGTGCTAAATATGGACCTTGTCACACAATTCTTGGACATCCTGATTCTTGAAGGGATGATCGTTATCGGTAACAATGGATTGTGGGACACAATATCGACATATGATATAATTGAGGATAACTTTAGATGTATGTTTGCAACTAATATAGGTCATTGGGATAGCCTTGATCCATTTCATGAAATACTCATTTTTTGTGATAATGAATTTATGGTCATTGGATGAGGTCAGATGAATCTTACCTATGAGGTCGATTCCACATTGAGAGAAAGGCCATGGTGATGTGATTGGTTGAAGTTCCTGGGTTGTTGTGTGTATGATATCTTCATGTATTTGACACTGTCAACACTTCTTAACAAAGTGGTATGTGTCACGTTCCATCATGGGCCAATAGTATCCAAAACGCATGATCTTCTTGTCTAAAGTAGGACCAATCGAGTGAGATCCATATATACCCTTATGTACCTTGCATAAGGTTGTTTGTGCTTCATCAGTATCAATAAATCTAAGGAGGTTGTTGTCCAAGCTTCAATGTTAGAGGGTGTCATCGATGATGGCATATCTAGAGGTCTTATGGATGAAGCTTTTGCACTACTTGGTAGTCAAGTCAAGAGAGATAACTTGGTCATGTAGGTAATTGTAGACATATTTGTACCAAGGGGAATTGGGACCGACAATTTCACCCACCATCTCGGATTTGAGGATATCAAAGGCAGGGATCAGCAGTTGTTCTACCAAGAAATCATACTGTGGTACATTGTTTGGGATGTCCAAGAGAGATCCTATTGTATCCATTGCATTAGTTGCCTTATTATGAATTCTTGGGACTTGCCAAAAGATGATATCATCAAAGTATTGCTCAAATTTGTCAACCATTCATTTGTAGGGAGTAAGTTTCTCATCCTTTGTGTCGTAATCATCGTTGACCTATCAAATAACCAATTGTGAGTCACCATAGACTTGAAGGCTCTTGATTTTCCATTTAATGGCTATACAAAGTCCTGTGAGTGGTGCCTCATATAAATTTCTATATTATTGGTGCAAGAAAAGGCTATTCTGAATGAATTTGGTATTGTTTATCCTTGGGGTGTAACGAATAGTATCCCTACTCTTGAACCATGACTCATGTGGGACCCATCAAATTAAAGTTTCCATGTGATTGAAGTATCCATTGTGAATATGGACTCATTGGGGAAGTCGAATACCAATGGATGATCGCTTGGTGTGGGTGCATTTGCAAGTTGATTGGCTATGACTTTTCATTTTATTGCCTTTCACTCAATAAACTGAATGTCGTACTCACTTAATATCATGACCCATTTGGCTAATCGACCCATTAAGGCTGCTTTGCTAAGGAGATACTTTAGGGGATCATTTTTTTCTATGAGCTTTGTTTGGTGATTCATCATGTAGTGTCTGAGCTTTTGAGTGGTAAAAACCACCACAAGGAATACATGTTCAATGGGACTATGACTAAGCTTGTATCCAAGAAGAGTGTGACCCCTTGATAGTGATATAGCTAGTAGTTCATCTACGTAATCCTCCATGAGCATGTGCATGAGGTCATAAAATATTATAGTCATAGCTCATTGATATGTGGCTCTGACATTTTTCAAAACAAATGGTATAAAATTCCAACAACATGTTCTCCATGGACAAGTAAAGGTTGTCTTTTATTGATCCTCAGGAGTGATCTTAATCTGGTTGTATCCTGAGAAACCATCCATAAGCGAAATCATCTCATACCTTGTTATTAGATCCATTATGATGTCAAAGTTGTGCAATGGGAATTCGTCCTTAGGATATGCTTTGTTTAGATCTTTGAAATCGGTACAAAGTTTCGATTCCACTTGTTGGTTTTGTTATGGGCACTAAATTAGAAATCCATTTCATATAGTCAATGGGTCGAATGAAACCAACATTTAATAACTTTTTTAGATCTAATTTTACCAATAATGCAATCTAGAGATGCATTTTCCTTAACTTTTGTTTGACTAGTTTGGCATCAGGGAACAATGGTAAATAATGTAACACCAACTTAGGATCCAATTTGGGCATGTCGGCATAAGACCAAGCAAAGTTAATTTGCCTCATTGAAAAGAAGGTTTAAAATTTGTGTTTCTTTGTCTCTGACAAAGATGTTGCGAAACAAATGATTCTAGGGTTTTCATCAATACCAATGTTGACTTCCATGGATTTCTCTACCAACACAGGATATTTTTCTTGACTTATAGGGAGTATGTCCAACCCTCCATCCTTGGGCACCTCAGAGAGGTTTTCACCCTCATATACGTCATTTCTTTTTACTTTTTCTAGGTCTAAGGTTCCTTTTGGTTTTCACCTAAAGACCTTTCCTTTTTTTTAATTTCTTGTTTTCATTTTGGTGACTAGAGGGTGGGATATACTCCCCAAATTAGGCTTCATTGTCAATATCTATAGTAAAACCAACTTTATGGTCCCCATTGGGTATGTCTTCATGAAGTCTCATGATCTCAGTTATCGCTTCATCATTTTTTAATATGTCCAAGTTGGGTGATCCTTGTTGGTCCTAATCTACCAATTGTGGGTATACTAAAGGTATTTCATCATCGGTATCATTAAGGTTCAATGAATATGCAGATATGGTGAAAATAGAGGTGTCGTTGGGATCCTAAAAATAATTGATCCAATCTTTGTCTTTGGTCGAGGAATTAGTTAATTCAAGCTCTTGGAAGGTCTCAGCTAGGTCATAGTCACTGGATGTGCAAGATTCCCACTCCCTTTCATGGGAGTCAATTTCGGCATGGTAGTCCTTAGATGTCTCAATGTCCTTTGAAGCATTAGCGTCTTCACTTAAAAGCACCTTAGTACTAGGAGTGATCACTTTCGGTGGTTCATACCCTAACCCTCTATTCTTTGGCTGCTTGGGAGGTATTAAGGGTTTTTCCATTCCATTCTTATGTAAACCAAGTCCACTATGTCCATCATAACCCTTACATCTCATAATCTCAAAGACCTTACCATATTGCTCGATTGGGATCCATTTAAGTTCAATGTCTTCTTCCTCTTTGTATATCCATGTGGAAATGTTTTCTTCATTGATAGCTTCTTTGCTTAATTCTCCCCATTTCATGAAGGTTGTGGTGGGAGATGCTCAAATAATGACTTTGGGCTCCTTTTTGATAGAAGAAGGTTTGCCATAGGATTTTGGAAATGTAGGTAGCCTACTGATACAATAAGAGGTTTTCATGTGGTATTCTCCACACCCCTTGTCTTGGAGTCAAAATATGGGATGGTGGACGAGGATGATTTGGTCAAAGTGGAAGGGTTAATGTAATGGGATGAAGTGGATGATGAGATTTCTTGATTGATGGGCACTTTTTGTTCAGATGTCCCTCTTAAGTTGCTATAATACTGAAAGGGATCAGGATCACCTGCTATTGTGATTTTAGTGGAATTATGGGGAAATTTCAAGAATTGGTGGTACGTGGAGGGGACGACTTTCATGGCATGAATCCATGGTCGTTCGAGGAGGATATTGTAAGGAAGATCTAGATCCAACACTCAAAATTTTGTATCTAATATGGTAGGTCCAACTCTGATAGGTAATTAAATGATGCCCTTAGAAGAGCGTTCTATATCATCATAAGCCTTTATAATAATCTTCTTTGATGTATCCACACAAGCCTCAAAGAAACCTAATGTTATCACCAATTTTAGGGTGCAAATGTTCAATCCTGTTGCACCATCTACCAAGACTCATCTAAGTTTATGTTTGTTGACAAAGACTTCAAGGTGTAAAGGATCATTATGGTTAGGTTTGTGTGACAAGAAGTCATGGCTAGGGAAGGTGGCGTGATGGATCTTAGCTAAGTATCTCACCATAGCCTGGAATTGATTGACATTAAGTTTTGTGGGTACGAAAGTTTCTTGTAAGGATTTTGTGTGCAAGTGTTTTATCTACTTAGAATGCAAAACAAGATGAAATGCAAAAGAGAAAAACACAAACAAACACTCAAGATTAGCCTAAGTTGAATCCAAACAAAATACAAAGAAATTAAACATTTTACCTTGCTTGGATTGATGAGTTGTTTGGCCCTTTGATGATGCTTGATTGTGTGCTCCTTTTTTGGCAAATGAATGCAAAAGTGGATGCAAACTAGGGAGGAGTTGATGGGGATTGTAATAATTCAAATGGGTAATGGTAGCAAGGATGGTAGGTGGATGCAATAAGAGCTTCAATGGTTGTAATAATGGAGGATGCAAGTGTTAGGTGCTTGGCTTGAATGCTTAAGTTGCTTAATGAGAGTGAATCAAAAATTATCTCATTCTTCTAATCCTCTAAAATGAGACCAAGTCCTCCAATTTAAAGGAAAAATCTCTAGAAAATGGACGGCTAGGTTTTAGCTAACATGGAGAAGATGGAGGGTTGTGGTGAGTTGAGAACTCACAAGTCCTCACATCTTTCCATGTGGAATGTGAGGTGTGAAGAGGACAAATGATATAGAAAAGGACATGTGAGTTGGAGGTACATGCAAGTACCTTGGGATTGGGGGAATATTTCCTCAAAAAGGAAGTCCTTGTCCCCATATGCGCTTAATGGTGACAAGTGAGGAATTTTAGAAAGTCCTCTCTTGTCACCATGGGGATGGGAGAAGTTGTTGGAGAAATAAATGTGAATTTTAAATTCACATGATTGGAAGTACCCTATGGATAAGAGAAGGTCCTCTTAAAGGAGGTCCTTGTCCCATGTGGCTGATGTGACCTATGAGAGATTATGGGGAAGAGAAATGCATGGGATAAAAAAATGGAATTTAAAATTCCATTGGAAATGACATAGGGATTGTAAATGGAATTAAAAATTCCATTAAGGGTGTTGGAAGAATAAAATGGAATTAAAAATTCCATTGGGATGTGGGAAGAGTTGACTAAAGAGGGTTGATTAGACTAGTTGATGAAGGATTAGAAGAGGGTTAGGTGGTTAATGATGATTAGGAGCCAACTTGCAAAAGTTGGAGGATGTGACACATCCTAATCATGTCACATCCCTAATGATGGGATTAGGATATGAATTAGGATTAAGTGTGGATGGGACATTAAGGGAATTAAATAAGTGGGTTGTTTATTTAATTCCTTGGAAGAAAGGGATAAAGGGGTAAGGTATTTAATTATTCAACTAAATACCTTAGGGATTTAAAAGACTTTAGGGGTATTAATCAAATAATAGTAACATTACTTAACTAATGTGGATAAAAAGATATTTAGACGAAGAGGGTAAATTTGGCCAAATATAAGTGGTCAAATTTAGATGTCTATAGATTTATCCAAGATGGCTTTATGTTTGAGAGATATGCGAAGCAGCTTAAGGATAGAGATTTGTGCGGGTGTCTTCCCCAAATAGTCTAAAATTTTGTATTGAGCTTTTGGCTACTGTTTAGGAGGAGCTCCTTGTAAGGTTACCTTAGTCCTTCGAGTTGTGACTGCACACTCTGATGGCTTCTTGATTGTAATTGTGGTGAAGATGTCATCTAAGGCTCAGATATTATTTATGGTATATTCATGGGTGACACAGTTATATTTGGCTTGGTCATTGGTTTAGTACCTAAGCTAGAGGCTTTCCCCATCCCATGGTCATTCAAATGATTTTTAAAGATAGTGTGGTCATTATTAGAGGTCATTTTGGGATTTTCCACTTCTATGACACCATTTTCAATGAGGTCTTGAATTATGTTTTTAAGTTGCTGACAAGATGAGGTCTTGTGCCCTTTAATGTTATGATAGTCACAAAAGGTATTGTCATCCCACCAAGATGGTTTAAAAGGAATTGGATCATAATGTTTGGCCTCTAGAAGTTGTATGACATTCAATTTCCAAAGTTTCTTTGAGATGGATTTGGTGAGTTCCCATAAGGGAGTGTATTTATATCTTGGTTGGTAATTTCTGTGAGGTTCACGTCCTTGGTTATTCTAAACTGCATTTGTTATTTGATCAAGAACATGTGGTGGGTTATTGGATACATTAGGTCCCCTAAAAGTGATTGTAGGGCTGACTTTGTTTATTGTCTTCGTGTCTACAACCCCATCATTTGTAACATTCTTGTTTAGATCCCAATATTTTCTTTTGTCAGTAGAGGTGTTTTGGGAACTTTGGTTCTTGTTAAAGATCTTGCTTTCCCCTTTAGAAATAAGTTTTTTTCTCAAGGGTAGTACCTTTCTCAACAAGGTTAGAAAATGTCATACAACAATATATTTTCAATTGGTATTTCAATTATGTGACTAATTTTTTGACAAACATGTGTACCAACTATTTTTTCAGGTATTTCACAAGGACACTTACTAGCCATTCTTCTCCATCTCTGGAAGAAAGATATAAAGGTTTCCCATTCTTCTTATTTGGTATGACATAATGTTGCTATGGTCATGTCATTCTCAATGTTGTAGGTGAAATGTGTCACAAAATTATCTTATAACTCATTCCATGTGTCTATTCCCATGGGTAAATGGGCAAACCACTCAAGGGATTGTCCTGCGAGACTTCTTGGAAACAATCTCATTAAGTAGGTATGCTCAAATGCAATATCTATGCAAGCAATATGGAACTCTCACATGTTCTATTGGACTTCCCTTCCCTTTATATTTTTTAAACTTTGGGATAATGTAATTTTGAGGAAAGGGAGGCATATATATGCTTTTATCAAAAGGATATGGGCATCGTTCTTGCACAAAGTAAGTTTTTTTCATTTTTGATACTTGCATATCACCAACTTGTTGTTGTAGTGCATGCATTTGATGTGCCAATACTTCTATGGAGGAGAATGATGTGTCTATAGCATTAGAAATCACATTGTGATATGGGTGACCCATGTTTGAGGTAATGCTTTGCAATCCAATATGTGATGAAGATGGATTTTGGTTTTGGAAATTAGGAGTGAAAAAGTGGATTTTGGTTGAAGCATGGAGTGTGTGGTATATTGGATTGATATTTCAATGAGTTTGAACTTGCTTGACCATTAGGTTTTTGATTGCTATGTTGTTGAGAGGAGTATGGATTGTTGTTTTGCAGAGTATTGCCCAAATTGAGACCTTTTTGTGACATGTTGGTGTTTTGGTTTGTCCCCAAGTTTGAATTGGTGGTTGGTGTAATATTTTTCTTTGGAGGTTGTGACTTAGGAGCACTAATGTAAACCTTTCACATCTTAGGTGGGTTGGTGTTTGATTTGTGTTGGTGTAGCTTGGGATGAAGATGTGCCAAAATGATTGAAATTTGGAGTCTTTATAGTATGAGATGATGAGGCAAATAGATCAAATGTGTTGCTAGGTGGTTGGAACATAGATTGGGTACCTTGTGCTCCATATATTGGTGTTGTGTTGACTGTCGTAATGTTTTGAGTTGTTCCCCTTAATGGAAAAGTAGCATGTACTTTTGAAGTAGCAATGTTGGAAGTGGATGCAATATGTCCTTGGTCTTGTGTGACACCAGTTTTTTGTGATTCAAAAAGCATGTTGACATAAAAACTGGGAGGGAGTTTGGTTCCACTTTGTAAAAGTTTCATGAGATATTGTTGGCGATCTGCTACTACTAACTCATCTACAAAGCATGCTACTCTAGGGTATTTGGAAATTGCTTCAATTTACTCTTTATTTAAGCATCTTTGGACCTCTTGTAATGTGTAGTTATCAAAAGGATTTGAAAATGTAGATCGTGACTTGGGTACCTCATTTGAGGAAGAATACCCAAAATTCATGTTACTAGTTGGGTTAAAATAGGGATCTTCATTTGTGTAGTCCATCTCTTTTCTCTTCCTTTGTAACATAGTTTGGACCATATAAGACTTACAACCTAGTGTAGGATATGGAATCTAAGGAATGCTAATGCAATGTTTCGGGGGATTTTTGAGATATATGAATGCCAAATGACACCACTATGTGACCAAAGTCTATGGTGTGACTAAAGCGAAGGTATGCAAGGATGCAAATGGAAGCTATGGCCAAAGATGTGGTATTACCAAAGCTATGATATGAGACTAAGACTAAAGGATGGAAAATGTGACTATAGATATGCACCTTTTGACTTAGGAAAAGGATGATAAGCAAGCTATGATAGCTCAAGGTAACAAATCAAATTGTCAAGACCTTAAAAGAACAAAGACTAAAACGATGATGATTTAAAAAGAGTTAACCTTAAACTAGACTTGTGAGTTTTAAGGCCCAACTTAGATGATGATGATTGATAGATAAAAGGACAAGGTCAAGGACAATCTAGATATGTGACAATGAATTGATCAAAGGTATGGTAAGCTTCCTAGTCTAAAATCTAAAAAGGTGTATGCAACTAAGAATGACCTAAGGCTGATTAAGCAATGCAAGGATGGAAAACTAAGGAATGCAAGGCAACCTAAGTGAATGCCATGAAATGGATTGAATGGACTGAGCAATTATATGATCTGAAGATATGGTTACTGTCAGGAATTGACCAAAAATGAGACTACACAGGAATTTCCCTAAAAATTTGAGAACTAGAAAATGTGGTTCATTACCTCACAAAGCTGGTTTTTTGTCTCATAGATGCAGCTCACTATGTTTAGAAGATGTGATGAATTGTCTCACAAATGTGGTGTATTATTTTTCAGATGTGGTGTACTATCTATTGGTCTCAAATTAAATGTTTCCAAGTGATTTTTCATCTTGATAAATTGTGAAATGTGATAGAGAACACAACAAACACTTTGAAAAATAGATTCTGGTTGTTGTGCGACTACAAATAGTGTATGTTCATAGGCCAAATTCAGCCCAATTTCCATTGGTCTTATCACAAGTCAAAACACTCCAAAGACTTCCTAATCCTTAGGTCAAGGCCAATGGCAGCAATCTCAGACCCACAGCTTGGAATTTCCTTTGACTCAAATGTAGGAACACCTAAATGGGTGTGTGCACTCTTGTCTTTGTGAGAGAGGATAGGTAGGGGCCTCCAAGATTGGAAGGATGACCCAATCACCCTCTCCCTGAAAATCTACACATAGCTTATGTTAAGTTGGGGATTTTTGTATCATCTCAAGGGAGCCATATGGTGAGTAACTTCACAGTACGATACACATCCCTTGCACTAAGAATGACACCAAAAACTCAATCAAAAAGGTGGGCTTCTAAAATAATGGTTTATATTCGTCGCTTGGGGACTTAACGCCTTGCTAGCACCCAGCAAGCCACTTAAGTCTTTAACCAACCCAACTTGGGTACTATAAGTAACTACCTCACATAAATGTGAGTAACTACCCCTATTGAATTGGCACTGTCAGTAAGGTACTCGTCAATTAGATCTTAGCTTTCACCTTAATCTTTTTATATAATGGCTCAAGGGAAAAATTGCTTTCGATCGTACCCCTTCGAGTGATCACTTCTCCAAAGGTAGGCCCTTCTAAAAGGTTACACAAAAGTGATGCAAATAATTTTTTTGATCTCTAAGATCATATGATAATGTAGGGAGAGAGCATATGCATGTATTTAATCACACAAGCAATGTTCATTAACCTTATAAATTGAAATGTGTGATGTGAAAATGAGAGTGTTGCAGTGTGCTTTTGATTCCCAAGATCATCTGAAATGTGAGGGAAGAGAATACACGCCTCCAAGCACAAACAAGATTACCAAGCAATGCAAACACTTTTTCTTTTTAAGCCTAAATTGAAAGTGTAATTTTGACAAGACACTTGTTCTTTTTAGATCCAAATCCAAATGTTCCTACTTTAAAAATCAAATACATATAAGACCCTGTAAGAACATAGATTAGTATTCTAGATAGAAATATCTTCTCCTAGTGAATGCCAGAGGCTACAAATCAAATATTAGTAACACCAAAACCCTCCACCCTAATGAATGGAAAAGGATAAAAATGAAAATTTCCAAATTTAAACCTTTTTTACTAGAAATAGGCAATTGCATTGTTTTGTGTCACAAATGCAGTACACTATTTTAGGCAGATGCAGTGAACCATTGCATCACTATCTTAACTTGTCTATTCTAAAGCTAATTTCATAATGGAAATGGAAATGCATGATTGTGCTAACTATCATGAGAAGAAAAATTATGTTGTTTGATATTTTAAAAGAACTTGAAAGTAAACTCTTGACAAAGGAAATAAAAAAATGTATGATTGTGAATCTATATATATATATATATACAAATAAGTATAAAATATTTTCTACAATATAAGTGTTTCTTTTATTCATAAATTTATTGTGAAAGTATATAGAAGGAACCGATGACAGTGATTATTCGCATAACCCCTTCATAATGTTGACCCATTAAAATAATGGGAATGAATGGATAATGTTGAATGTTGAACGACAGGGGAGTGAGGTGGCTAGATAGTGGAGGTATGGAGAGTTAAGAGAACTCCAAGAATAGTGTAGACACCTAAATTTGGCCACTCAAATTTTATCAAATTTATTATTTTTCATCTAAATATCCTCTTATTTGCATTAATTAAGTAATATTACTAATATTTAGTTAGTACCCCCTAAAGTCCTCTAAATCCCTAAGGTATTTAGTTAAATAATTAAATACCTTACCCTTTATTCCTTTCTTCCAAAGAATTAAATAAATAATCCACTTATTTAATTCTCTTTATCTCCCATCCCCCATAATCTACACTTAATCCTAATCCCATCATTAGGGATGTGCACATCCCTAATCCATGATTAGGATGTGTCACATCCTCCAACTTTTTCAAGTTCTAATCCTCATTAGTCACCTAACCTTCCTCTAATCTTTCATCAACTAGCCTAATCAACCCTTTGGTCAACTCTCCCCATCCCCCAAGGAATTTTTAATTCCTTTTTGTCTTCCCAAGGTCCTTTTGAGGAATTTTTAATTCCTCTCTCATCTCCCAAGGAATATTAAATTCCTTTTCTCTTTTCCAAGGAATATTTAATTTCTTTTATCATTTCCATGCACATTAAAAAGGAATTTTTAATTCTTTTGGTCAATTTTTAATCTCATCCATTGATCTCTATCAATCAATCTTGACCGTTCATCCATTATCCTCCAAAATCTATATATCCAAAACTTAGCCATTTTTCATCTCTCACCCATTTTGCATTGGAGCACCTTTATGCTACTGAAATTGCGAGTGAGCACACATCCAATCGAACATCATGGGAAAATTTGCATAACAATAGACTTGATACGCTGGTTTGAACTCCTCATCACCCTATCTTGAGTGTTGTTCTTTTTTTTAGTCTTTTGCTTGATTTCTTGCATTTAAGGTAGATTAAAAACATTGCACACATTTCTCGTACACCCGGTGGGACCCACATCACAGGTCTAGCGGGTCTAGCCTTTTACATTTGTTGTTGTTTGAGCTTTGCAGGTTCAGGTTTACACGCAAGGGCGAATTCGCCCTGAAGAGATGAATTTGCACCTTCTAGGGGTGAATTTGCACCAGGAAACAAGCATACTTGACAAGATAGGCAAATTTTCCAGTTACATAGGTGAATTTGCACTCAGCTTAGATAAAGCAAATTTGCCTTTTTTGTGAAAAGAGGAAAAATTTAAAGTTTAGGCGAATTTGATCTTAAGGATAGGCGAATTTTCCTTGAGGGATGAATTTGATTTTGAGAATAGGAAAAAAATTTGTGACAAAGCGAATTTGCACAGTGAAAGGGCGAATTTGCTTCACATAGAGGCAAATCTAAGACTTGTTTTTCTAGTTTTTGACATCGTTTGATTTCAATTTCACATACTGATCCGCTAAATCATCTATTTGTGAGTGTCCCTAGGTTTCACTAACATTTTATGCAGCTATTTCTCGTTTATCCAAGACTAGCGGTTGGAAACTGCTAACGCTTTTTCTGCAGAATGATCGGTCCAAGAATAGTTAGTTAGTTAGTTTGTTGTTTTTTCATACTAGCTAGGCACATGTAGCTTTAATTGAAGGGTCAATTAACTTATTTGATGTGCTTGTGAGTGGTTTGTTGACGTATCCAATCCCCTTGTGCCACTTGGTGATCCTCGGTGATAAGAAATCTCAGTTCACTCTAGTCCAGTTGTGTCTACCTAGGAGGTGCTAGTGCGTCTAAGATCTCCCCTTGTGCTATGTGTGAGCCTAGGGACCAGCCGAAGCGTCTAGTATCTTCTTCCTATTGCGGGACCTACCTAGGATTTCAACACTTGGGGGACGATTCCAACCATGTGTTACCGGCGAGGTATATAAAGGAGGGATAGCGAAAGTTGTAAATACAGTCATGTCGTGTCTAGCAAAGCGTCGAAGCTAGGGTGATACCTAGATAAGACATGCAAAGTTGGTTTGAGTTTCTAGTACCTCGTTGGGGCTCCTGACTCATGCTTATGATGGTTGTTGTTCACGGTTATGCCCCATATACCGTGCGTATATCGGGGACTCACGAGATAGCCTTGTTTAACCTAGATAGAGACCTGTGTTTTAGCCACAACTTGGTATAGTGCAGGGATTGCATACGGCACCCCGAAGTTACTCACCACGTACTCCCTTGGTTTGAGATATAAATCCTCATGGTGGACTACGATAGTCCTTGAGTGAGAGCGTGAAGGTAAGCCTGTGGTATCTATTGATGACCCTGTGCCACTAGAACGCTAGTTATCCGCTTTCACGAGAAAGGATGATCTAGAGAACCACCCTGGTATCAAGGAGTATTAACCTTGGGTTGTTCGCTCAAGGTGGTGGGCCTACATCAAGTTTGTAAACCCTTATCACTAATTTTAGGATTATGTTGTTTGGCATGTCTTCTTTGTGCAATACCAGTGCTTTCATTTTCAGATGAGTCAGTTTGACCTCTTGTTTGTTGTTTGTTGTTATTCTTTCCTTTGCCACAATTAGTCCCTACCTTCAGAGGTGAATTTTCCCCTTACAGAGGCAAATTTGCACTGCAGACAAGTGATTTTGCCTTGAAAAAGGGTGATTTTGCATCTCAATCTAGTCCAGGTCCATCTATTAGGTGAATCCGCTTGTCCTTATTGTCAAATTCACCCGTTCTCCAAGTTTAGGTGAATTTGCTCTTGGTTTGGGTGAATTTTCTACCTGGTTGGGCGAATTTTCTCCCTACAGGGGCGATCCCACTCGGTGTATGTGTCTCTCATCTTTCCTTAGTCATCAAATTCACCCGTTTATTGAGAATAGGAAAATTTTCTCCTAAGTTTAGGTGAATTTGCTTCTAAGTTTAGGCAAATTTTCTCCTTATAGGGGTGATCATGTCTTTCGTCCGAGTCCCCATCCGCCCATTTCCCTGAGTTTAGGTGATACTGACTTAGATTAGGTGAATTTGTAAGAGTTTGGGCAAATTTTCTTCTCCAGATAGGCGAATTTCCTCATCAAACTCGCTTGTTTCCTTGAACGATTCCATATTTAGGCAAATTTTCCCCCCAAAACAAGTGAATTTTCTCCCCATGATAGGTGAATTTTCTCATCAAATTCGCCTCTTTCTTGTGTCATGAGATTTGGGAAAATTTTCTCTCCCTAGACAGGCGAATTTGTTACATATAGAGGTGAATCCACTTCCCATACAAAATCCAGAGAGTCAATCCTTCATGTCACAATTAGCCTGCATCTTCCTCGGTCCAAAATCATAATCCAATCATTTCTCCTCTTCATATTCATCCCCAAACCATCAAATTTTCAAAAAAAAACTAGGAATTTATTTACCCCAATTTGTTGGGGTCATAACTTTCTACTCGATGCTCAGAATTCAAAACCGTTTACACCGTTGGAAAGGTCTTGAAGAATACTAATTTAGTCCCTAGAAAAGTGTGCCTTTCACAACCCATTTTAAAGGATTGACGCAAGTTTGAACCCCAAATTCCGCTCCAAAGACCTCTTAAAACGCAATTTACTACAATGTATTGAAAAAACTGATTTTTTTTTGAAATTTTTGATTTTTGGTTTTTCTCAATCCTATCACTCCTGGACTGTTCTAGACCATAATTTGAGCTTCAATCTAGTCCTAATTTGAGCTTCAATCTAGTACTAATCTAAACTTCAATCTAGTCCTAATCTGAGCTTCCATCCAATCCTAATATGAGCTTAAATCAAATCCCAATCTAAGCTTTAGTCCCTCCACATCCAAGATCTTTAGATATCGAAACAAATCTTAAGACCCCTTCTTACAAATTCTTCTAATCCATTCTATTTATCTTGTTGTCATCTATTATTTTATTTTAATAATCTATTCCCATCTTTTCAATCTAAATCCATCCAATCTAACATCATGAATCCTTATCGTCTTCCTGCCCAACCAAAAATAGTGGTCAAGGGAAATCCCGATTACACTTATGATGATAATGAAAGTCTTGTTGATCAAGACGAGTGTGAAATGGATTCCCTTGACGCTATAATTACTAGCAAGCTTTCCCCAACCATCTTCCAAAATCTAATCATTCCTCCGAGCTATCCCACCATGCCTTCATCCACACCTAATAACAATCCTTATGAAACCTTTGACAAGGGATATCCAGTGTCTTCCCCATCCACATATTCATCATATCCAATATCCACATCCTCCTATCTTAAACCACCATCCCAATCTTCCCAACCTAATTCATCATCCACATCCTCCTATCTTAATCCACCATCCCAATCTTCCCAACCTAATCCAACATTTGCATCCTCCTATCTTAATCCACCATCACAATATTCCTACCTTAATCTGTTATCCCAATATTCCTACCTTAAATCCCCATCCACATCCTCCAATCCTAATACATTATCTCAATCTTCCTACCTTAATCCACCATCCCAATACCCCTATATTAATCCACCATCTCAATTTCCCTAGCCTAATCCAGCATCCACATATTCCTACCTTAATTCACCATCTACATCCTCCTATATCACTCCACCCACCATTCCATTATATTTTAATCATCCCTCCAATCCACCCTACCTTAATCCTCCATCTAATCTTGATCCACTCACCAAGCCTAATCCTCCACCTCCTCTTAGTCCTACATCCAATCTCATCCACTCATCTAATCCTAATCCACCAATGCCTCATCCTAGTCCTCCACCCATCCATAATCCTTCATCCATTCCCATCACCCCACCTAAACCTACAATTCCTAAAGACCTCATTCCAGATGTCATCCAAGGACTCATGACAGAGAAGACACCCCTAAATCCACATCCTAAAGTCGTGGCTCCACCCAATACCACTTCATCATGTACGGCCACCAATGATGAGGCCCTTCTCCATCCCACACATATCATTACTAGTACCACCCCTAGCACCACTCAAGTTTTTGAAATCATCAAACCCATCAAACCCATTGAATCCCCATCTCCTACTCCTAGCGCCACCCAATCCGTTGAAGACACCCAAATCCAATCCGCTCCTCCCACTCCTAGTATCACCAAAATCCAATCCCATGACCTTAATTAATCCTTCATCCTTCCATCTCCCTCGCTTGAGGAGTCCCTCCAACACTCCATCATCATGCCTCCTACACAAGATGAGTCATGTCAAGAGCTTGATCCACAGCATACCAACATATCCCCTTCACATCTAGATCCTATCATCCTATCTACTCCATCTCAAGATCATATTCCCCCATCCATTCCATCTCATGATCCCTCTCCTCAGCCAAATCATGATCCTACCATCCCACCTACCCCATCTCAAGATCATACTAGCTCATCCACTCCATCCCTTGACCCCCTTTGCACTCAAGATCCAATCACTCCACCCCATGATCCCTTATCACCTCCTCCTCCAAGTCAAGATCCTCACATCCCATCATCTCCATCGCATAATCCTCCATCGCCGCCTAACCATACCATCTTGAAACAACTTTTATATCACCTTGGTATCCTCACACTCATCCATGGTGGTTTTCTTGCAGAAGAAAAACAAAGCATATACACCACCTATCCTCCTCCACCTAATAATGGACTCACATCATGTTTCTGAAAAAACAAGCATCCTACCATAGATCGAATGCTCAAGATCATGAACTATCAAGGAAAAGGTTTATGCCTTCATGAACAAGGTATTTTAGATCCCATCCAAGTCAAAGAAAACCCGTGTACAAATGATCTTGGATATATCTCTCAAGACTCATAATCCAAAAATATTGGTACAACCTCCATATATCCTAAAGGATCCTCTTCTAAAAGAATAAGAGGCACTTCCCATCGCTCCACCAAACCATTTGTCACCATCCCTGATCCTCAAAACAATCATCCATCTTCCTCCTTCATCCTCTAAATCCATTTTGGGTCCTTATGTCCCTCCATCCACCATCACACATCATCCATATACAAAGTCCATTTTGGGCCCTTACATCCTGCAATCACCTCCTCCATCTTATCCTCTTCATCCTCTCATCCATCCATCACCTATCCCTAGCGCACATCATAAAAATCCTAACCTCATAATCTCTTATCAGGATCAACAAAGGCATCCCTCCATGCATGTTATCTCACACCCTCCATCCACACATCATTATCAAAATCCTACCTCTATCACTCCATCTACGTCTCCCCCACATCATCCATCGCCTCATACCTATCCCATTGCTATTATAATCACTTTGGATGCCAAAGTAAAAATGCATAAATCTAAACTTCCACATGAATCTAAAGCTCCTCATGTCCCCTTCAAAAGACATGTTGAAGAAAAGAAAAATTCAATCCAAAATCCAAATCAATCCCAACAGCTACAAAGGCCCACCAAAGCAGAAATCAAAACCATATGGATCCCAAAGAAAAAAGATGCAGTGAATTCAAATGAAACATTTGTAACAATATCCAAAGTTGCTAATTCAAAAGCTAATCATTCGCATCCTCCATCTCCTAAATCTATTTTGGGTCCTTATGTCCCAAAATTCGCTATCCCAACTCCTCTGTTATCCCCACATCCTCCGTCCATTCATCCTATGATCCTTTCACATCCACCACCATATGTGCCAATGTTGGTCTTGAAAAAATTCCCCCATCACACATCCACTCCATCATTCCATCCATACACTTTCCAATACCCCATCCATTATCTCACATATCTCCCCCATCAAATCCCTTTAATCCATTCTCTTGCATAATACATCCATTCTAATAAGGTTGTACCAACATCCAATAGTCGCTTCAAATATGGGCTCTTATTACCTCGTATGGAAATTTTTGCTTGAGTATTTCATCCATCTCTTTATCACATGTCTATCCCTCAATTTATCCACATTCCTATCCTTATCCACCTCCATCCACATCCTATCCAAAAAATCCAAAAAATCTAAAAAAAGTCAAAAAAAATAGTAAAGAGAAAAATCCATCCACAGGTGAAAACTTGGCAAACAAGCACCTTGGATAAGTACCCTGATGAAAACCTGGAAAAAAGACATCATGCGTAAATCCCCATTCATTCCTTTCCTCACTTGGGGACCACTCCATGCTATGAATCCTCTTCACCCATCTTTTCCATCTCACCTATCTTTTGCATCCTACCCATCATATCCCATTTATCTCCAATCCCTCCATCCTTCTTGTTATCTTTATAAAGACAGGGGCACCTATCTATACATGCTTTGGGAACCTCTTAGCATCAATCCTCTCTATCCATGCTATCTTATTCCTTATCCACCCATCTCATTGCCATCCATCTCCCTTCCTTATCCTTACATCCTATCCATATCCATCTACCTTCCTTGTCCACCCATCATGCTACCATCAATCTCCCTCCCTTATCCATGCATCCCCTTCATCCATCTCCCTCTCTCATCCGCCCATCATATCCTCCTCCATTTATCTCCTTTATCTTCTCATCCACTTGTCTCCCATCCCTCATGCCTCATCACACATGACATATCTAGAGTGGGGGCATCTACTTCCTTTGTGACATAGTCCTTGGAAACATCATTCATCCATCATGTCATACCTGCCATCTCCCCATCCTTATATTCCCATCCATCCATCCACACAATCCCTTCCATCTTCCAAATCCTCATCTTCCCATCCATCCATCCATCCAATAATCCCTGCCATCTTTCCAAATCCTTATCCTTCTATCTATCCATCCTGGCATCTTTCCATCTCAATATCTGTATCTCTCCATCCATTTATTTCTATTTTCATTTCATCTCATAATCCCTTGTCATTGGTATCTGGCTATAGGCTCCCCCCTCATGCGACCCAATGTCATCTATCTCACTATCATCACTCATCTCTATTCCCTACATCTTCCCAATATCTTATCACTCTTCATCACTTACCTATCCATCCTACCATCCTCCCCATTCATCTTCTGATAATTTGGATAACTATCCCATCCCTAAGCTTCACCTAATCCATGTCTTATTCATATCAACCGTCCTGTCCATAAGGTCCATCTTGTGTCATCATATCGATGCCATCATTGCATGTCCTTATCATGGTCATTACATCATCCTTTAACCATGATCGATTGTCTGTATTTTGTCAAACTATGTTCCCCCTGCGCTTTCACGTAGGCAAGTTCAATCACTTGATCATCCCCCGGGGCATTTTTCTGTCTATCATTTTCCTCCATCATAGTCTCCATTGTCCTCTTTCCGCTTTTATCCACGGTTAGTCATCGGTCTTTTATCAAACTACGAGGGCTTTGTGCTTTCATGTACGCAAGGTTGATCTTTGATCAACCCCCGAGCCCCTAGGTCTTTAGGTTTTGTCTATTTTTTGTCTTGTTGTGTCATCAAGTATGTCCCTATCCTAGCTAGTAATTAGAACAAGGTCCACCATTATCATTAGGTCCAATCAGTTTTAGATATCTTGATCATTTAGTTTAGACTCCATCTTTGGTCTTAATAGAATGCATCCTTCCTAATCAGACCACATCAATCCCATCCATCCTCTTGATCCTATGGCAAAGGATGTTTGAAACTTGATTGTGATCTTTTGATGCTTTTGGCTTCTTTTTTTATCATTTGAGCTTACTATTATACCTCATCAAGGTCGCCACGATCCATCATATCATGGTGTGCTTTGACTGGTAAACATAGGGGCATATCTTGATTTTTTGTTTGTTCATGTCTTATTGGTTGTCCCATGTAGTACCCACTAAGATTCTTTTTGGTCTTGTGTTCCACTGGGGCATCCTTTATGTTTGTTTTTCCAACATTAGCCCTACCAAATCCCCCATGACTTCGGGATGTTGGACTAACCTTTTGTTTGTTGTGTCAGTCCTATGCATGTGATACAGAGCCACCTTGGTTCCTCATACCTTGGTGCATAGTGTCTCATGTTATATCAAATTACGTGCTCACTACATGGTAGTTTTGATACGGTGTTCTTAATCCATCCCCCCCCATCCATTCACCCTAAATATTTCTCATCCATTCATCCTTCATCACTCTCCCTCCTCCATCTATCCTATCTATTTTAATCACTCCACTATCTTCATCCTCATCATATCATCACCTCTTCAATTTGCTTAGGATCATATAGATTTGTTAGTCTAAGCATCTTTCCCTCCACCATCTTCATTTATTTCAGCAATCTCACATCTCAATCCAATTCTAATCCATTCAATCTAGCACAAAGTATCTAATCACATCCTTATTCTTGTTCCCAGCCTTGCTACAAGCCTTGATCCAATCATTATCATCGTCGTCGTCATCATCAGGACATATCCTTCCCTATCATTTTGTGTTGTTTTGGGATGTATCCTTCCCTCATCAACAACACTCTTATCATCATTGTCAAGATGTATCCTTCCCTATCCTTGTGTTATTTCAGTATATATCATTCCCTACTCAACAACACTCCATCCATCATCAATCCATCTTGGCTTGTACCTTGATCGGGGCAACATCATATTTGTCCTTGACTCAATTTGTGCTTTCTTTCTTCTCATCTTCTCTTCTCAATCTCTCATCATTTATCATCCTCTCTTATCCATCATTTTGCATCATCTTCCCCATCCCCCCTTTCATCATCTCATCCATTTCGAGAGCACACCCGTGTTCTCTTGAACTCGCATGTCCTCTCGAGGGGGCATCGTCACCCATTTTCATCTTCACTCCTATCATCCTTCTTCCTAGTCACTCCTTTGATGACTGGGGCATCTTTCCCAATCTAATCATCTTATTCCTAGTGTTATCTTTTAATCTTCTTTCAAATGATGCTACTTAGTAAGACCATCCCAAAGAGGGACAAAATGTAGACACCTAAATTTGGCCACTCACATTTGATCAAATTTATCCTTTTTCATCTAAATATCCTCTTATTTGCATTAATTAAGTAATATTACTATTATATAATTAATACCCCCTAAAGTCCTCTAAATCCCTAAGGTATTTAGTTAAATAATTAAATACCTTACCCTTTATTCCTTTCTTCCAAAGAATTAAATAAATAATCCACTTATTTAATTCCCTTTATCTCCCATCCCCCATAATCTACACTTAATCCTAATCCATCTCCTAATCCCATCATTAGGTATGTGCACATCCCTAATCCATGATTAGGATGTATCACATCCTCCAACTTCTGTAAGTTGGCTCCTAATCCTCACTTGTCACCTAACCTTCCTCTATCCTTTATCAACTAGCCTAATCAACCCTTTGGTCAACTCTCCCCATCCCCCAAGGAGTTTTTAATTCCTTTTTGTCTTTCCAAGGCCCTTTTGAGGAATTTTAAATTCCTCTCTCATCTCCCAAGGAATATTAAATTCCTTTTCTCTTTCCCAAGGAATATTTAATTCCTTTTATCCTTTCCATGCACATTAAAAAATGAATTTTTAATTCCTTTGGTCAACTTTTTAATCTCATCCATTGATCTCTATCAATAAATCTTGATCGTTCATCCATTATCCTCCAAAAATCTATATATCCAAAGCTTAGCCATTTTTCATCTCTCTCACCCATTTTGTATTGGAGTGTCGTTATGCTACCGAAATTGTGAGTGAGCACACATCCAATCAAACATCATGGGAAAATATACATAACAAGAGACTTGATACGTTGGTTTGAACTACTCATCACCCTATCTTGAGTGTTGTTCTTGTTTTTAGTCTTTTGCTTGATTTCTTGCATTTTAGGTAGATTAAAAACACTGCACACAAATAGAATGCAGGGAATCAAAAGACAAAGATAGTGGTAATTTTGAATTAGAGGATTCAATCAAGCAAAAAATCAGAGGAGGTGATTGAGGAAAAAAGTAGTTAAAGGAAAAGCACGAAGAGGGGAGATAGTCATTTCCATTTGATTGAGGAAAGAGCATCAAACTTGTAGACAATAGGTAAGAACGATGCCTTCTTAAAAAGTGTCCTTCAAAAATAATCGAGAAAGCTCAGTTAATCAGAAATTGAGCACCCTGTTATTATTTTTGTTTCATAGTTGTGGCTTTGTTTCCATTTTGTGAGTTGTGAAATTATAGAAAGTTGTGTTTGGTGGGAATGAAAACCCCATTTCTGACCTTCATTGCGTGTACACGACATGCAAAAGAATGATCGGTTGGAAGGTTTGTGTTCGGGCTCTAACCCACATATTATTTTATCTTCAAACTTGAGAACATCGATATGTTCTCTGTGATGGAAACACCATCTTTGGTTTCAATCACCCATGATACCCATTCGAACGATATCTACGTTCACAATAATATGTATGTATACTATTTCATGGGGCCGAATGGTTGGACCATTCAAGTGTAAATCTCAACTGAGAATGATCTATATCATTCTACTCCATGTGTATGTTAATGGGCAGGTAATAATGCTAACAATGTTGTAGGTTGATGGATGATATACCTCATCCTATGCGAGCATAGTGTGGATGAATGTTATCAACCCAGTGTAAATTTGTATTGACCAAGGTTGGTATTTAAAACATATAAATATGTATTAGGGAATGTATCCCTATGTCATACTATTATTTCCATTTGTGTCAAACAATCAAGCTTCATTCAAAATATAGATAGGAACAATGTTATCATTCTATTGCGACTGTTGTAATTTTTTTGTAAACAATAATGCATGTGTTATATTGATTTATGGCAGATAGAATATTGACCATTAAAGGTTGAGGGTATATGAAACCCTCGTAGCTTATGAATATCTTCTCTTTACTCCTTTGATGGCATGTATATATGTATATATATGCACAAATATGTGTGTGTGTGCATGCTTGTTCAACCATGCGTAAGAATCTTACAGATTCGAGTACTAGCATATACTCTATAAATTTTCAAGTGATAAATCGTTGCCTCAGACATGAGGTCGATAACACCATTGAAACATTAGGTGAAGGATATAAGTCGATTACATAATTAATGCAGATCAACCCCAATGTTTTCATTATATAAGCATATATGTGTGATTTAAAGAATAGAATGTAGAACACCACAATTTTCTAATTAAATATAGAGAAATAAATGGTTTGTTGTATGTTTGGAACAGAATGATTGGAGGATAATGTTATGTTTTTCCAACACAATTCAAACTCATAATTGACAAAGATTAATATTGATTCTCATTATGCTTCTAAAGTTGATTTTGTCTTTTCATTATGTTGTTGTTGAAACATAATAGATAAGACCAAAATTACGTATCCAAAGAAATCAATGTATCTTGATCTATAAATCTGCATGTTGAATGGATTTTACTTTTATTATTCTTTAAGAATGTATACGCATATACAAATTGTGAATAACATGCATATATGTGCACACAGTATACCTTCTTGTTTCATTTTAATTTACTCATTTGATTATGATTGTACAATTTCCTTTGCAAAGGATAGAACTATAGAAATGAAATAGTGTTGAAGTGCAAATATGAATCTTAAGAAAAGATAGTTATATGATGAATAGATGAATGGATATACCATATTTTAAATGGTTTACTTTCTTGATGATTGATGAAATGGAATGACACAAAAGTACTAAGATAGACTATAGCACATTGGAATATGATGCTAGTAGATTTTCTATAAGGGAGGGATACCCCTTTTGTTATGGAAAGCTACCTTTCGGGAATGGGTGCCAGAGAGTGTAGATTTGCTTTTCCAAATCTAATATAAGTTGTATTTTATGCAGCATGAGCTTGGCCAAGCTTTGCAGTCATTTTTATTTCAAAACAGGCTGTTTATTATTTATCCTCTCTCTATTATTTATTTTATTTACCTAACATGGAACTTGCATGTTCTAATAGTAGATAAAAATTCATGTAGTTAGGCATGCACAAATTCCACCTTGCAAACTGTATCTCTTGCTAAGTGTTCTGTGTAGGGTTGAGTATCCTTTGATGGACTGAAGAATTTTTAAGGAAGCATTGCTTTGTGGTTGGGTGGAAAAGCACCTCAACCATGTTCCCATCCACTAGTGGAGTTGAGTTGTCACAGAGGAATTATGTAATGGAATTCTATTTTATGTACTTGTATCATTAATTTCATTATTGTATTGACTATGTGGCAATTGAATGCCAAGTCAAACTTGTATATTGACTATTGAAATTTGGAAATGAATATATTCAAATTTGTTTTTTTAATTTATAGACATGAAATTGCTATGTTGGAAAATAGCTATGGGATTTATGTCTTAAATTTATATTCATATGTCAATTATTAATTTATTGAGGAAATTTTAGTTGGGAATGTTACATTTGGTATCAAAGCTTAGGGTTTAGCTCTAGGCCTATGAGCCCTCGATTGTTGGATTAGGGAATAGTTGACCCCTAACTAAAATTGAGTTACCTTGAAAATAACCAAATTTGGACTGGTTGTAGGAAATGGGAAGGACCAAGTCAGGAAGAAAGAAGGGAAAGACCATTGGGGCTTCAAAAAAAAAAAGTTGATATCAAAGAGAATCTCAAACCTGAAGACCAAATTGAGATTCCTGACGATGAAACTCTAGTACACACCCTCACATGACTCAAGTTGGAGAAAGGAAAAAATATTGAGGAGTCCAAAAGAACTCCTAAGACTAAGAAACCCTCCACAGTTAGAGATTGGCCAATAGGATGTGGACCTAATTCACCTTTATTAACTAAAGAGGAGGAGTGTTTGCATGCATGTCCTACCTCTCCCAAGAAGTATGTTGTAAATTCGGATGAGGACCGAAAGGAGTGTCCTCTTTACAATAATGAGGGAATTGATTAGTATGGAAAAAAAATTATAAATAAGGATCAATGTAAATCCATTTTTAATATAAATAAAGAAAGTATTTTTTTGTTTTTAAAGGACGTGAACTTGAAGACTTGCCTTGATGTGAATGAACGTGTATAACTCTTTTAGATTACATGTTGTGTACATACAATTGTGTAGATGTAATTGTTTGAACATAAAACCTTGTGTTAAGATACGCTAAATGCGACTATGGTGCAGGTCAAGTGTGATTCATTATGGTGACCACCAGACAAGAAGTGGGCAGTAGCGGATACAATAATGGGTCGAGAAAGAGGCTAGACCAAATCTTGGAACTTCTAAACCGATAAGAAACCTGAGGACCATTTGGAAGAAGAGGTCTGAGGGGTGCGAGATGATTAGAATCTCAGGAATGAGGTACCCAACCAAGGAGAAAGAGGTCAAGGGGATCCCAGTCGGGGTAGAATTGAGGAAGAACTGGGAAAAGATCTTAAAAAGGTAGCATTATCAAAATTCGATAGCAAGGCCATTGGAGATGGAGCCAAGGAATGGATTATAAAAATGGAAAAATAATTTGGGCTTCGCAACCTGTCAGACAAAACCAAGGCTGCTTGGGTTGAGTGTCAATTGTTTAGAGAGGCAGCTACTTGGTGGGACAACGAGAAGGCAAAGAGGAGACTTTAGCCAAAAGAGATCACTTGGGATTTTTTCCTCCAATATTTCAGGAAGAGGTGGCTACCACAAATTTTCTTTGACAAGAAGATGAATGAATTTAAAATCTGACCTAGGGCGGCCTGATTGTAGCTCAATATTGGGAGAATTTTACCAATTTTCTCAAGTATGTACCGCAATACCAATCCGATGAGTGTTTCTAGATTCAAAATTTTATATTAGGATTGAGATCCCACATTAGAGCTGAGGTGGGCCTCCACAATCCCCTTATGATGGTAGAAGCTTTTGAGAAGGCCATTAAGTTGCAACAGTTGTCCAATCTTTGCAAGGGTTCAAACTTCAAGCCTCAATTCAAAAACAAAAAGTTTTTGAAGGGTGATGGAAAAAAGAGAGATAAGTCCCATCAAATCAAAAATTTGAAAAGAGAAAGCGAACCTCCAAAAAAGGAAGAAGACAACCAAGGGAGAAGGAATAAAAGGGATAAAAGGGGTAACGACAACTTTAACAATAACTAGAGGTACTCAAAAGAGGATAGGTATGGAGGTCGAAAAGGACCACATGTTGGGTGTTTCACTTATGGGAAATACCATTATGCATCTAGTTTCCCTTAGAGGTCAAAGTCACAAAAGGAAGGAAACTAGCAGCAGACCCCACAGCACAAGATCCATGCAGGGATGGATAACAGGCAAGCAAAGAACTAGGCTTCTTTGATACGATTGACGGGTAAGCTTTATGGTTGAACCATTTATATTTTGATAGATACTAAAGCTACTGAGTATTTTATAGATCCTAAAATGATTTCTAAGTTTTCCATTAGACTTGGATATTTGGCAAACTCATGGTCAATTTGGTATGGAAATTGAGCAAAGCGAGAAGTAGATTCATGTCTCTTTTGCAAGGAGTTATAATTTCCCAAATTATTGACCCAAGTTGACCTTTACGTGGCACCTCTAGGATCCTATGATGTAATCTTGGGAATCAACTAGTTAACTGAGCACAAAGCAATTGTAAATTGTGAGGATAAGATGGTGAGTTGTCTAGATGACTATGGATACCTAGTTGAGATTCATGGCATACAAAGACCCCTGGAGCTTAGGTAGATCTCAACTATGCTGATCAAGAGGGCTCATAGGAAGGGTTGTGTCATATATGTTGTGCATGTCAGTGAACCCGATAAAGAGGAACCATACTTAGATGATTACCCTATCCTTAGGGAATTTTGAGATGTGTTTCCCAAAGATCTCACCGATATACCACCAAAGCAAGAATTTTATTTCTCCATCAACCTAGTGCCTGGAGCCAAGCCTTTGGAAAGCTATCCAACTGCTCATTTTATCAGGATAGGGTGCATTACCTAGGTCACATTATCTAAGGTTAAGGAGTCCCTGTAGACCCCAAAAAGATCAAAGCAATTGTGGAATGATCGACACCTCAAAGTGTGACAAAGGTACGAAGCTTTATGGGCCTTGTTGAGTGTAATCTAGGGTAAAATCTAGGTTGAGGTATTAAAACATCAAAACTATACCTATAAAGCCCTAAATCAACAATATAGCACAATCGAACATAGAAATATAAACACAAAGTAAATATCACCTATGTCATGGTTGCTTGACCTCCATTTTCCTTCTCCATTTTTCTTGAATGTGCTTGATGCCCTCAAATTTCAGTGTGCAATAGTAGCCTATGTCTATGATGGAAAAATATTGAAGATAGTTGTCTCCTTAAGCAGCATGTACTTGTGCATAAACTCGATATGTCGAAATGACAATGATAGATGTCTTTTATAGAAAGCCAAATATAAATGAAAGGCTAAGATTAAATGATGTTAATCGATGGTCAGACATTAAAGATGGTAGGGTTAGGGAAAAGATAAGAAATGAATGACTAAGATTGAATAAAATAATTCAATCAAGGGTTGAAATTAAAAGAGACAAGAAGAGATAAGGATGACACTAATAGAGAGAAAAAGCACGAAAAAGAGGAAACTAAATAATTCTAAATATTATTTAGTTTGAGAGGGAAAGTGAATAATTAAATAATGGAAACATTATTTAATTATAGAAGAAAAAGGCAAGTTGTCTTTTTAATTAAATAATATTTTAATTCAAAAAGTGGGAAAAAAAGACAAATTAGTAAATCATAAATTAAATAAAATTTATTTAATTTATGGTAGAAAAGGCTAGATGAATAATTAAATAATTGAAATAATTATTTAATTATAGTAGGGAAGACAATAATAATTAAATATATAAATTTATATAATCATGGAGAGAAAGGACATTAGTGACGTAATTAACTAAATAAAATTTATTTAATTAATCAAAAGAGGAAATAGAAAGATGGAAATGAATTAATTAAATAATTAAAATTATTTAATTAATAGAAGACTTATGACATTAAACAATAATTAAATAATTATAATTATTTAATTATCAAGGGTGAAAAGGGACTTTAGAACTCGCAGGCCTAGGACAATTTTTAGTGTCTACATTTTGCCCCTCTTTGATACAATGTAGTTTATCACATTGTGTCAAAGAAATTTAATCAAAATATGTCCGGATGTAAGCAAGGTGGACTTATGCCCCTTGGAATTTTTTTGCAATTTTTTAAAAAAATTAAAAATTATTTCAATAAGTCAATTTGACAGCTAGGAATGCATTAGTGATGAAATATTTAAGTTTCAGGACCTTCGGGGCAGTGAGATTTAGGTTTCAAACCTCCCAACGAGTGCATCCAATACAAACCCTAGTACAAACCCTAATTTTGATTTCCTATAAATAGAAATTTAAGTGGGAAAAGTGCTCATTTGTGCATTTTGAGTTTGAAGATTAAAGAGCTCTGAGAGAGACTAGTTTCCAAGATGTCGCTCGTTCCACACGCTAAGCACTGTGGATATCACATTCACACCTTCCAATGACCAGAGGGGGCAGAGGACCTGGTAAGTACACCTTGCCCGCTTCGTCATTTTTTTCTTTTTTGCACATTTTTAGGGTTTAAAATTTTAGTAGGTAGTTGTGGTGAACATCATTTGCCGCAACTGTCATCACGAGTGATGCATGTGACTGCAATTCACTACAAATGTCACAATGCATCACAATTTCTAAGGTAGGTAGAAAATCGAGTGTGGTGCAACGCAACTATAAATTGTGTTGCATTTGCTTGCTACACTGTACCCACAGACGGGAACGATGCATTTGACAGAGTGAGTCGCATGTGTTTGGGGAAGCGACACATGTGCAAGTGTGAGACACAACTGATTAGGGGTTGACCGTAAGTGGCCCTAGTGATTTATTTGTTGAGGTGTGTGATGCAACTACCATTTTATAATGCAAATGTAGAAATAGTGATGCAGATAATTTTTGTGATGCATTTGTCAAGTAGAACGATGCAACTAACTAGTTAAAAAAATTCCCCAATTTAGAATGAAATTTATTGTGCAATGTGAGTCCAATAGGTCTAATTAGGGTTTTGGATTGATGCAATGACTTTTGCTTGTGACCATAGGTTGTTCTTGCCCCTAACTATACTTGAGAGTCGTGACCATCTATATTTTGACTGTGGGACCAATTATCTGACGTTGAAAAGTGTGGGCTGATACATATTGTCTTGCACCACATGACCTATATGTCCATCATCAAGGTGAACAGAGGTTTGCTAACTATGCTCATAGAGATGTGGCACTCTGAGACATGTTTGTTCCATTTTTTGACCGCAGAGGTGATCGTGACCCTGGAGGATGTGTACAGGATATTGAGGCTACCGATCTGAGGAGAGTGGGTTAGGTATGATCTTGTGCAAGGACTGCAAGCCATTGAGGACCATTATGTGTATGATGATGTCATAGAGCTTGGAATGGATAGCTATGAGATTAGGTGGGAGATTCTAGCAAAGCAGTATGAGAGATATGACTATGTTCTATGTACTTTGATTTATGGGGTTATCATTCCAAATCATAGAGGGCATGGATTTCTCATTGGATGGGGTAAGATTTTGGTTGGGATGATGTGGTATGGGACTGTCTATGCATGGGGGCCTTGCCTATTAGCTATGCTATATTTTCAATGACATGACATAGCCTATCGGGATGGCCAGTCTATGAGCTACGACATGACACTCTTGATGGCGTGGGCATGGGAGCACATTACAATGTTTTGTCCTGCGGTGGGTCGACAACTAGGAGATGGTATGCCATACTTATATTTGTATGGTGGCATAGTGATGTAGACTCATGTTGGAGACATAAGATATTGGTGGCATGGGATAGATGTACTGGCTAGCTTCGTATGGAGGCCATACATGGACTAGTAGTAGTGGTAGGATGAGGATCAACACCTACCATGGTGCCGACAGGCCAGGTACTTGATTGGTCATACTGTGCAGTCTCAGCATATCATAGAGCAGTATTTTCTAGATCAGGTTAGGAGACAATTTGGAGAGGTACAAGATGCGCCTCAGGGGACAGTCGAGTTCATGTGATCATCACGTGAGGTACATCCATGGGGTTAGATGATTCCCATGGTGATAGAAGAGCAAGTTATAGATGCACTGCAGCCAGTGTAGTGGGCATGGAGGAGTGGAGCATCAGATCCAGGGACCATGGTTGAGTATGACACCTGGTGGGCCAATCATAGGCCCAAGTCGTATACAAGTCCAAATCAGCTGATGCTAGTAAAGCACCGAGGCAGGGGCCCACAAGGTCAGAGGGGAGATCAAGGATGAAGAGGAGGGAGGGGAGATGGAGGGATAGGTGATGATGGTGGAGATGAATGGGGAGGCGGAGGAGGAGGGAGATCCCGATAGAGGAGGATTTAGAGACAGCGGGTGAGACCACTATCACTGATCCGAGAGGAGGGTGAGGAGGAGAGGGCTAAGGAGGAGAGGGTGGTAGAGGAGAGGTTGGAAGAGGAGGAGCAACATGAGGATGTGCCACTTCTTGAGGTGGGACAACATGATCTAGAGATGGAGGAGGTCAAGGTAGAAGAGGAGCGATCGAAGGAGGCTGAGTGGATCCTCTTAAATAGGATTGTCATGGTTATGGATGTGGAGGAGGGATTGGAGGAGGTGGCACTCAGAGGAGGAGATGACACAGTTAATCAAAGGATAGTCAATTTACAAGCATAGTTGGATAAGGCCACAACCAAGATTCAGTAATTGGAGGCAGAGGTGGGGGTGTTATGGACAAAGAGGGATGTGGCGGTGATAGGGAGATAGTGAGTTGATCAAAGATGTGTGGAGTTCATTTCCACTGTCATGGGTCCTTTGGCCGCATTTTCTCAACAACTATTTGAGGTTGGTCAGGAGGCCATATATTACAAGGATTTGTATGAGCGGCAAGTGCTAGCAGCTAAGAGAGAGCCATCTTATACATAGGTTCACAATCAGAGCAGGTCACACTCACGCTAGAGCAAGTCATAGAGCAGTGGGTGTGTGTCAGGACTGAGACATTCAAGACCATATGGTAGGCCACCCTCAGAACATAGGTCATCAGGATCACCACACCGAGAGGATAGAAAAGAGCACAGATATCCATCACCTCGATCATCACCTACATGAGATCAGGGTAGCTCTGGTTAGGGCCCCTTTTGACATTGTATTGACACTCATATTTTTGACCATTGAGCTTGCGATCTCTATTTTGGGACATGTCTTGACATTTTACTGTGACAATTTTTGAGTAATATATATGATATGATTTTGGTGGTGATTTATATGATATGTATTCTTATGTTATATATGTATGCATTTATGATGTTATGTGATGGTGAGCATGATTTTATGATGTATGAATTCTATATGATTATGAGATGATGGTATTATGTCGATGCATTATGGATGAATTAATGTATTTTCATGCATTAATCTATTATGATTCATAGATGTTAGATGGATGTATTTAATGTCATGATATTATGTATGTGAATGTGATGATTATGTAATGCAATGTGGTATGTTATGAAACAATGTTATGCAATGCTTATAAAATGCCAATGCAATATATCTGCAATGTAATAAATGATAATGGATTATAATTATGATGTGATGTGAATGTAATGGCATGCTAATATGTAATGAACTAAAAAAATTATGTGATGAAATTATAATTCCATATGCATGCAATATATGTTTTTGTATTTTCACATGCAATATAAATGAAATAATATGATGATTCCTATTATGATAATGATATCTATAATGCTTGCTAACATGATTATGTATGAAAGACATTTTTGTGTGTCACAGGATGTTATCAAAATATGGATAGAATAAATGTTAGCATGGAAGATATGGAAGTTAGCATGAGGTTAGTGGAGACAACTTAAAAATGGATATTTTTCTATGCAAGGCTTTGCATTTAATCATCATTGGGCAGTAAAAAAATGGACAAAAAACACCATGGTATGACATATACCACATTGTTCAAGGTCATCCACTTGCAAAACAGACAATCATAGACAAGGAATGTCCTAACTCATACTAAGGGAAAAGTTGCCCTAGTCTTTTTGCTAAGAAAATCCGCAAACAACAATCAAAGAAAATATGAGTCATGAGACATCATCACTCCTCTAAATCCTTCATGGGACATCCTTGAGGTGGCTAGTATTATGACCCAAAAGATAAGTCAAAAAGATAAGACAAAATAGACCAAAAAATTCAACAATCATTCAAAGTGTTTGCCAATAATTGTTTATCGATTTTTTACTAGGTGAGTGATGGGTTAATTGTTTGACAAAGCTTGGTTTCGGGAGAAGAAACATGTTGTATAAGATGTCAAGTTTGGTTTTGACCAGTAACCACTTGTACAAGGTGAGTGACAGTTTGACGAATGAAAATGTTTGGTTTCAGGAAGGACACATCCTATATAAGACATAGTTTTGATTGTCTTGATGTCAATTTGATGTTTGACTGATTTGACAACTTGAACGAT